>WBZZ01006401.1:72500-77500 GCA_019918135.1 Paulinella micropora | reverse complement strand
CTATCTATCTGGAATAAAACCCACAGTGCTCTGTCGGTTTATACTAGACTGTCGAACAGTCTCGAAACTCCATCTGCTTACTGGGCCCTCTGTAATGGAGGTGGGAGCTCGTTCTGCAAGGGGCGCTTATGAAACGAGCCCTGGCCCCGCCTGGTACTAGGGAGCTTTGGTATCGCCTGTATCAGTCCCTTCCGTGCAAACATCACGGCTTAGCTGGGCATCGGGTTAATACTTTACCCACAGACTTCCTTGGTTGACGAAATCAGAAGCTCCTTTTTTCTGACATTAGTCGATATCTCATCAGTTGATCTCATCACTTACTCCACGGAGCGAACCAAGGCCACTTGAGGTGTCACTGACCCTCCCTTGGGCTTGGTTTTTTTGAAATGGGTGCCATCTGTCGACAAACAGAGAATTAGGGGATGGTGTGGGTGTGCTGGGCCCGTGGTGGGGTGCCTTTTGTGTGCCTAGCCATACGCCTATAAGTCATATGCCGAAATAGCGACGGGAAGCACAATCCTGTTCCCTCAGGGTGCCCTTTCTCGCTTGTTGAGCCCGGAATAAAACCCACAGTGCTCTGTCGGTTTATACTAGACTGTCGAACAGTCTCGAAACTCCATCTGCTTACTGGGCCCTCTGTAATGGAGGTGGGAGCTCGTTCTGCAAGGGGCGCTTATGGAACAAGCCCTGGCCCCGCCTGGTACTAGGGAGCTTTGGTATCGCCTGTATCAGTCCCTTCCGTGCAAACATCACGGCTTAGCTGGGCATCGGGTTAATACTTTACCCACAGACTTCCTTGGTTGACGAAATCAGAAGCCCCTTTTTTCTGACATTAGTCGATATCTCATCTATCTATCTATCTATCTATCTATCTATCTATCTATCTATCTATCTATCTATCTATCTATCTATCTATCTGTTGAAGTTGATGCCTGGTTGTACTTGAGCGTAGGTAGAAAAAGAGAGAAAGGATCGTGAAAAGGATGACGAAAAGGATGAGAGATGAGAAAGGTGAAGAGAAGAGAGGAGAAAAAGGAGAAAGAAGAAAAGAGAATAGAAACCCCTGGCGTTAACGAAAACGGTGTCCGAACTGCAGAGAGAAGAAGAAGAAGAAGAAGAAGAAGAAGAGGAAGAAGAAGAAGAAGAAGAAGAAGAAGAAGAAGAAGGAGAAGAAGAAGGAGAAGGAGAAGAAGAAGAGGAAGGAGAAGGAGAAGAAGGAGAGGAAGGAGAAGGAGAAGGAGAGGAAGAAGAAGGAGAAGGAGGAGAAGAAGGAGAGGAAGGAGAAGGAGAAGGAGAAGAAGAAGAAGGAGAAGAGGAAGAAGAAGAAGAAGAGGAAGGAGAAGGAGAAGAAGAGGAAGGAGAAGGAGAAGAAGAAGAAGAAGGAGAAGAAGAAGGAGAAGAAGAAGAAGAAGAAGAAGAAGAGGAAGAAAAAGAGGAAGAAGAAGAAGAAGAAGAAGAAGAAGAAGAAGGAGAAGAAGAAGAAGAAGAAGAAGAAGAAGAAGAAGAGGAAGAAGAAGAAGAAGAGGGAGAAGAAGAAGAGGAAGAAGAAGAAGAAGAAGAAGGAGAAGAAGAAGAAGAAGGAGAAGAAGGAGAAGAAGAAGGAGAAGAAGAAGAAGCAGAAGAAGAAGAAGAAGAAGAAGAAGAAGAAGAAGAAGAAGAAGAAGAAGAAGAAGAAGGAGAAGAAGGAGGAGAAGAAGGAGAAGAAGAAGAAGGAGAAGAAGAAGAAGAAGAAGAAGAAGAAGAAGAAGAAGAAGAAGAAGAGGAGAGGGGAGAGAGAGAGAGAGAGAGAGAAGAAAAGAGAGGGGGAAAGATGACGACATGAGGAGGAAGATGAGAAGGAGAAACATGAGGAAAAGGAGGAGAGGGGGAAAGACGACGACATGAGGAGGAAGATGAGAAGGAGAAAAAATGAGGAAAAGGAGGAGAAAGAGGGAAAAGAATGAAAGAAAACAACCTAGTGGAAGGTTTTGGGGTAGCGCGGCCGTTCGAAGTGGACGACGACATGTCCCACACTCCGACCCCGCTAGACAGGCCTGCGTGCATACATACATACAATGTATACATACACTTTAAAATAGGTAGGTAGGTAGGTAGATAAGAGGACAGACATAGATCCCGCTAGACAGACCTGCGTGCATACATACATACAGTGTATACATACTCACAATACATAAATATACATACATACATACATACATACATACATACATGCATACATACGTACATACATACATACATACACATACATACATACATACAAAAATGCATACATACATACGTACACATGCATACATGCATGCATACATACATACCGCTGGACGTGCTGGTGGTGGTGGTGCTGCCATACATGCCTCCATTGGTGGCTCCATAGATTCCACTAGAAGAAGAACTGCTATGATAATAATAATAATAATAATAATAATAATAATAATAATAATAATAATAATATAATAATAATAATAATAATAATAATAATAATAATAGTAATAGTATTGATCTGTCATGGCTGAGCCCGAGGGCCATGCGCCTCCATCCCTCGACCCAACAGGGACTACAGTGAGTATGTTGGGGAGGGAAGAGTGACTCTAACCATCCTGCATAGAAGGCCCCAAAAGGAAGTCCCTACTACCCGCACAGTGTCGGGTACCTTGCAGGAAATCAGCTACAAATGATTGATCTTCCCCGCGTGAGAGCTCCACGAGACTGGGTAGGTCCCGCATGGAGGTACTCACAGGGGTAGCAGACATTTCATGCGGTCTGCCAGCGCATGAGGACGTTTTGTGGTAAGTATCTGGGACGCCTCGAAACCCGTCACCACCCCTAGATCGCGGAATGTAAATACCCCTTTGATCCCACGTGGTGTATGTCTTATAAAAAACAACACAACGACATGGCCTCGGAACCAACACAACAACATATAGCCTCGGAACCCACACAACAACAGAGCCTCGGAACCCACACAACAACAGAGCCTCGGAACCAACACAACAACATAGCCTCGGAACCAACACAACAACATAGCCTCGGAGCCAACACAACGACATAGCCTCGAAACCAGTGGGAAGAGGCCCAACCACCTCCTCTTCCCGTGGGGTGCCATACTGTGCACCCCTCCATAATAATAATAATAATAATAATAATAATAATAATAATAATAATAATAATAATAATAATAATAATAATAATAACAATAGTGCTTCTCTGTCAATGGCTGATGCAAATCTGCACATGCGCCTCCATCGTCTCCCCCGTGAGGGGAGTACGAAGAATTGACGATAGGCTCTAATGACACCCCCACACGGGCAGTTCCAACACTTCCAGACGGACCGGTATGTTCAATGAAAATACTGGTGGCACCGACGGGAATCGAACTGGCGACAGGGCCCAGATGGTAGAACTTGACCACTGGGCTATCACGGTGTCCAAATAATAATAATAATAATAATAATAATAATAATAATAATAACAATAATACTACTATATCTGAGGCGTACTGATGCAGCTAATGGCATATCCTCAACGGACATAAGCCTCCAATACCCTTGTTCGAGGTCCTCCACCTCCCCGTGTCAGTCTCTCGCCTGATGATCGGGGCCACCGATGGAGCTCCTGAGGGCAAGACTGCACTAAGCCGAGGTTATTCCGCAGTCCCAGCAACCTCTTGCAAGACGTCACCGAATGTGCAAGTGCATACACCAAGCGCGGTTGCTAGAGCTGCCTCGAAACCCCACCCATAACAATCTGGTGTCTGCTGGGTCCTGGGCTATCAACCAGCATATGCGGAGTTTAAGATCTTTTACGCGCGCAACGACCCTCCTCCCCAGCATCTACCACCGAAGGGTCATGAGTTGGCGTCACAGTTTAACGCCTTGAGGCCATTGGGCTGGAACTCTGTTTAGCAAGTGTGACTAGGTTTTTTCATCGGGATTTCCCTCAAATATGTCACAGTCAACACTCCAAGGCAGATTTACTATATCTGAGGCGTACTGATGCAGCTAATGGCATATCCTCAACGGACATAAGCCTCCAATACCCTTGTTCGAGGTCCTCCACCCCCCCGTGTCAGTCTCTCGCCTGATGATCGGGGCCACCGATGGAGCTCCTGAGGGCAAGACTGCACTAAGCCGAGGTTATTCCGCAGTCCCAGCAACCTCTTGCAAGACGTCACCGAATGTGCAAGTGCATACACCAAGCGCGGTTGCTAGAGCTGCCTCGAAACCCCACCCATAACAATCTGGTGTCTGCTGGGTCCTGGGCTATCAACCAGCATATGCGGAGTTTAAGATCTTTTACGCGCGCAACGACCCTCCTCCCCAGCATCTACCACCAAAGGGTTATGAGTTGGCGTCACAGTTTAACGCCTTGAGGCCATTGGGCTGAATAACAACAATAATAATAATAATAATAATAATAATAATAATAATAATAATAATAATAATAATAATAATAATAATAACTAGGGGCTGCGCCAACACCTGAAAGGATGGTCTACCGGTGCGCTTCGCGCACCATACCCCGCCAGCCCCATTTCTTATCACTTTTTGGAGGGCCCCCCGGACCCAACCCCCCCCCCCCCCCCCCCTCCCGCCCCCTTTCCCTTCAACAGGGTACGTTGAATTGCCGGAGGTGCCGCAAAGGGCGCCTGGTGGCAGAAAACCTCAATTTTCAGGTGTGGGTGCCACCCGCGACCAGAACGGGTACGTACAATCGCAGGGCTCCCCAGACCCACCCTTTCCCTTCGACTGGGTACGTTGAATTGCCGGAGGTGCCGCAAAGGGCGCCTGGTGGCAAAAAAACCTGAATTTCAGGTGTGGGTGCACCCGCGACCAGAACGTACAATCGCAGGGCTCCCCCGGAGCCCCCCTTTCCCTTCGACAGGGTACGTTGAATTGCCGGAGGTGCCGCAAAGGGCGCCTGGTGGCAAAAAACCTCAATTTTCAAGTGTGGGTGCCACCCGCGACCAGAACGGGTACGTACTATCACAGGGCTGGGGTTCCCGG
>WBZZ01006401.1:57500-62500 GCA_019918135.1 Paulinella micropora | reverse complement strand
AGACAGCTTCTTGTGTCGCCTTTCTGTACCCCATAGGTCGACTGGCCACCAAAGCTAGATAGATAGATAGATAGACAGATAGATAGATAGATAGATAGATAGATAGATAGATAGATGAAATATCGACTAATGTCAGAAAAAAGGAGCTTCTGATTTCGTCAACCAGGAAGTCTGTGGGTAAAGTATTAACCCGATGCCCAGCTAAGCCGTGATGTTTGCACGGAAGGGACTGATACAGGCAATACCAAAGCTTCCTGGTACCAGGCGGGGCCAGGGCTCGTTCCATAAGCGCCCCTTGCAGAACGAGCTCCCACCTCCATTACAGAGGGCCCAGTAAGCAGATGGAGTTTCGAGACTGTTCGACAGTCTAGAGATAGATAGATAGATAGATAGATAGACAGCTGCTTGTGTGGCCTTTTCTGTCCCCCATAGGTCGACTGGCCGCCATAGATAGATAGATAGATAGATAGATAGATAGATAGATAGATAGATAGATAGATAGATAGATAGATAGATAGATAGATAGATAGATAGATAGATAGATAGATAGATAGATAGATAGATAGATAGATAGATAGATAGATAGATAGATAGATAGATATAGATACATAGAGATAGATAGATAGATAGATAGATAGATAGATAGATAGATAGATAGATAGATAGATAGATAGATAGATAGATAGATAGATGAGATGTCGCAAAGGAATGTAGTCCTTGCAAAGGAACGCAGTTTCACATCAAACAGTAATTTGTGTACTGTGCATGTGTCCGGGATGGGAATCACGGGTAGACTGTGTTCTGGAAAAAAGAAGAGGAGGAAGGACGTTGAAGAAAAAGGCAATCTAGGAATGGAGAGTAGAGGGAGTGCGGATTGGAGTTCTTCTTCAATGCCTTTCCATTCGCTTGGTGTTGATGGCAATACCAGGCGTTTTCTTCTTTCGGTTGGTTCTTTCGGGGCACTTCGTGTCCGATGGACAAAATGAGAGTATGTCTCGGCGTCAACACAGTGGGTGGAATCCAGGTTGATAATGCCGGGTTGCGACTTGTAGTCCGGATGGACGTACGCTTTTGGACTCTTCTTTTCGAGGAGGCCCGAAAGATCTTCGTAAGGGTGAACATGAGCAAAATCTTCTCCAGGGGTTCAGGCGGTGCAGAGCACGCACTGGGAGGGTGACGGCGGCCACTCCGGAGGGAATAGCGGTGCGTCGGTAGGTTTTCGCATGTAGTTTTTGTAACTTACGGCTTAACTTAGGGGAAGCAAGCCTCTTTGTGTAAGCCAGGGTTGTCAGCCCAAGAAGAAAAAGGAGAAAGGTTTGGTTGCCGCGCTTTATCGCCGCGACGGGGTCACATATGGATGAGATGTCAGATAGATAGATAGATAGGTAGATAGATAGCTGCTTGTGTCGCCTTTCTGTCCCCCATAGGTCGACTGGCCGGCATAGCTAAATAGATAGATAGATAGATAGATAGATAGATAGATAGATAGATAGATAGATAGATAGAAAGACAGACAGATAAATAGATAGCTGCTTGTGCCGCCTTTCTGTCCCCCATAGGTCGACTGGACTCCGAAGCTCGCTAGATAGATATGTTTGGTCTATCAGCTCTACATATCCGAAGACATAGGTATCTATTCCACCCCGCCGCCAATCGGCGACTGGCTAGCGGACTGCGAAGGAGCACGCTCCGAATTTATGCAGTCTGAACCCTCCCTGGCTGGAGGGCTCAGACTGGTTCAAGACACGTGTCCGTGATCACGTGCCCCGCCAAGGCTCGGGCCCGAGGGGTACACCAACCCTCGAGCTTAATCCAAGGCGACCTCTTTCGCGGCGACCGGAAGATACCTTAAGATCTCCCTGCTTATGTGCCTACCCGCACACAGGAACATCCCACTCCCGTCTAGTCTCTGAGGCTACCACTGGACAGCGGCGACAGATGACTACCGGGTCCGCTTAGCGGAGCAGCGGTAGCCAACCGATTAGGAGCCGTGCGCGGGGTAGCCTCACAAGAAGGGATTTGGCTGCGGGTTACCTATTGTTCCCTGCGTGACCATATCCTTCGAGTTTTTACCATCCGACGAGCGCTACCTCGCCTGCTGCACCTTGCGGTTTCCCGCAGGCCGTGGTATCGAAGGCTCTTAGATAGATAGGTAGATAGATGGATAGACAGATAGATAGATAGATAGATAGATGAGATGTCGCAAAGGTCTATCTATCTATCTATCTGTCTATCCATCTATCTACCTATCTATCTAAGAGCCTTCGATACCACGGCCTGCGGGAAACCGCAAGGTGCAGCAGGCGAGGTAGCGCTCGTCGGATGGTAAAAACTCGAAGGATATGGTCACGCAGGGAACAATAGGTAACCCGCAGCCAAATCCCTTCTTGTGAGGCTACCCCGCGCACGGCTCCTAATCGGTGCGGGGGTTTAGGCCTCATACAATGTCATCATTGTAGCTTGCGCAAGCTTACGGTGCTCAAAACACTTGGACTAACGGCTTCCTTTTCTTTCTCTTCTTCCTTATCCTCCCACTCTCCATTCCTAGATTGCCTTTTTCTTCAACATCCTTCCTCCTCTTCTTTTTCCAGAACACAGTCTACCCGTGATTCCCATCCCGGACACATGCACAGTACACAAATTATTGTTTGATGTGAAACTGCGTTCCTTTGCAAGGACTACATTCCTTTGCGACATCTCATCTATCTATCTATCTATCTATCTGTCTATCCATCTATCTACCTATCTATCTAAGAGCCTTCGATACCACGGCCTGCGGGAAACCGCAAGGTGCAGCAGGCGAGGTAGCGCTCGTCGGATGGTAAAAACTCGAAGGATATGGTCACGCAGGGAACAATAGGTAACCCGCAGCCAAATCCCTTCTTGTGAGGCTACCCCGCGCACGGCTCCTAATCGGTTGGCGGTTTCCCGCAGGCCGTGGTATCGAAGGCTCTTAGATAGATAGGTAGATAGATGGATAGACAGATAGATAGATAGATAGATAGATAGATAGATAGATAGATAGATAGGTAGGTAGGTAGGTAGGTAGGTAGGTAGATAGATAGATAGATAGATAGATAGATAGATAGATAGATAGATAGATAGATAGATAGATAGATAGATAGATAGATAGATAGGTATAGATAGATTACCTGCTTTGTCCCTTCTGCCCATAGTCGACAGTGTTCTGTTGTCCGTAGTTGGTTTGACCCTATGTAAGTATGTGTATGTATGTGTGTATGTATGTATGTATGTGCATAGATGTATACTTTCTGTTGACCGTTGTTGTATGGTATGTATGTATGTATGTATGTATGTATGTATGTATGTATATATTTATGTATGTATGTATGTATGTATGTACGTACGTACGTACATATGTATGTATGTATGTATGTATGTATGTATGTATGCATGTGAGTATATATGCGCATAATCGACAGTGTTCTGTTGTCCGTAGTTGGTTTGACCCTATATAAGTATGTATGTATGTATGTATGTGCATAGATGTATACTTTCTGTTGACCGTTGTTGTATGGTATGTATGTATGTATGTATGAATGTATGTATGTATGTATGTATGTATGTATGTAAATATGTATGTATGTATGTACGTATGTATGTATGTATGTATGCATGTGAGTATATATGCGCATAATCGACAGTGTTCTGTTGTCCGTAGTTGGTTTGACCCTATGTAAGTATGTGTATGTATGTATGTATGTATGTATGTATGTGCATAGATGTATACTTTCTGTTGACCGTTGTTGTATGGTATGTATGTATGTATGTATGCATGTATGTATGTATGTATGTATGTATGTATGTACGTATGTATGTATGTATGTATGTATGCATGTGAGCATAACATAACATAACATAACATAACATAACATAGCATAGCATAACATGACATAACATACATACATACATACATACATACATACATACATGCATACATAACATGCATGCATGCATGCATGCATGCATACATACATACATACATACATACATACATACATGCATACATACATGCATAGAGGGTCAAACCAACTACGGACAACAGAATACTGTTGCCTTCATGCATACATACATACATACATACATACATACATACATACATACATACATACATACATACATTACATACATACATTACATACATTACATACATACACACATACATACATACATACAACGGAATATGCATGTATGCACATTCATACACACTTACATACAAACATACACATATATAACATACGTACGTACGTACGTACGTACATGTACGTACGTACGTACATACATACATACATACATACATACATACATACATACTTACATACATACATACTTGCATACATGCATACAGGTGCAAACCAACTACGGACAACAGAATACATACATACATACATACATACATACATACAAACATACATACATGCAACTACGGATAACAGAAATATGCATGTATGCACATTCATACACTTCAATATATACATACATACATACATACATACATACACATACCTACATAGGGTCAAACCAACTACGGACAACAGAACACTGTCGACTACGCGCATATATACTCATGTTATGTTATGTTATGTTATGTCATATTATGTTATGTTATGTTATGTTATGTTATGTCATGTTATGTACTGTTATGTTATGCTATGTTATGTTATGTTATGTCATGTTATGTTATGTCATGTTATGTTATGTCATGTTATGTTATGTCATGTTATGTTATGTTATGTTATGTTATGTTATGTTATGTTATATTATGTTATGTTATGTTATGTTATGTCATGTTATGTTATGTTATGTTATGTTATGTCATGTTATGTTATGTCATGTTATGTTATGTCATGTTATGTTAAGTTATGTTATGTTTTGCTATGCTATGTTATGTTATGTTATGTTATGTCATGTCATGTTATGTTATGTTATGTTATGTTATGTTATGTTATGTTATGTCATGTTATGTTATATTATGTTAT
>WBZZ01006401.1:0-7500 GCA_019918135.1 Paulinella micropora | reverse complement strand
TTGTTGTTGTTATTGTTGTTGTTGTTGTTATTGTTGTTGTTATTGTTGTTGTCGTTGTTGTTGTTATTTTGTTATTGTTATTGTTATTGTTATTGTTAGCGTTGGTTATTGTTATTGTTATTGTTATTGTTATTGTTATTGTTAGCGTTAGCGTTCTTGTTCTTTTTCTTGTTATTGTTCTTGTTATTGTTCTTGTTATTGTTATTGTTATTGTTATTGTTGTAGTTGTTGTATTGTATTATATTGTATTGTATTGTATTGTATTGTATTGCATGTATGTATGTATGTATGTATGTATGTGTGTGTGTGTGTTTGTGTGTGTGTGTGTGTATGTATGTGTGTATGTGTGTATGTATGTATGTATGTATGTATGTATGTATGTGTATGTATGTATGCTTGCATGTATGCTTGCATGCATGCATGTATGTATGCATGTATGTATGTATGTATGTATGTATGTATGTATGGTTTTGTATGTATGTACGTTTTTGTATGCATGTATGTATGTATGTATGTATGTATGTAATGTATGTAATGTATGTATGTAATGTATGTAATACATGTAATGTATGTATGTATGTATGTATGTATGTATGTATGTACATGTATGTACCTGCGTGTCTATGTATGCATGTTGAATGTAGGAAACTGCAACGCATCACTATCGATGGAGACGTACCCTTTTTCAAGCCTTAAAGGCAAATGAAATATTCCGGCCTAACGAAATATTCCTGCCACCTTTATTTTTTGACCAGAAATACAGTGTTTAAGCTTTTTGGCTGGTTGCGAGGTGGGCGGAACACTTCGCCTGGCCTTGGTGTTGAAAAGGTGCACCGAGAACCCTCCTCAGCAGTTCTTAAGTACGATAAGCAAGGACTTCAAGCGTTTCGTTGTCAATCAACTCTGATTATTGCGGGTTGTGTGGTAGCTACCTAGAAAGCTCGTATCGATGGCTTTCTAATGAGTCATGACGCAGGTTCTGCGAAACGCTTTGTGTCAGCGCTAATAAATAAATGTTCACATATGCAGTTGAATAGCTGAGGATTGTAGTAACTTTGAAATACAAGCGTTTGTGACTCGCGGGACTCAAATACTCTGCATGATGTCACCAGCGGAGGCTCAAATTGAACTTGGCAGTGATGGCAATCTATCAGTCCGAGCAGCCGAGACATGACCGACTGACTCGGCCTAAGCATCCACACCTCCTCAGCTCCTTTCCTCAGCTACACTCCACCACCACCTTCCCTTCTTCTTTCTCTTGGGGAAGTGGCTTTTCTTGATTTGGAGTATAGAAAAATAAGGCTGGGACTCCACTTTTGTCCGTTAAGATCAGAAAGATATTATTTATTGTAAGCAGTGGTCTATGTCCACTCAATCCAAGCACTCTGAGAATAACCTAATCTTCCTCCTCTGCAAAAGAGAGGAAACCAGTATGGTGGGAATATGTAGTAGACTATCAGAGCCAAGCAACAAAAAATAAACAGAGAGTCATTTCATATTGTCCGCCCTAAAGATAATATTATCCTGTGTAAAAAGTAGTACTGGTTACTTGATTTAATATTATCGTTTTCAACCGGCCCAAAATATAAAATTGTAGAAACGTGTATAACTATATCTTGACTAGACATAGCTCATCTATACATCCGACTGTATAGTTTTATAAGTCTTCAAAAGGTCGCATATTTACATATCTGCGCCTACAGTTAGTCCGATCAATCCAGAACCGTGAGAAAGGAAAAGAATAAAACTGCGCCTCCGGTTGCGAAGGGAAGTGTTGACTCGACAGACAAAAGAAAGACAAGAGAACAGACTCGGAGCCTGGTGGTATTGCCAGTAAAGCCCGCCGGCGGCGAAGCCACTGTAACTTCAAGTTGAATACCATAGTTGAGTTAAAGTGTTGTTGTTGTTGTTGTTGTTGTTGTTGTTGTTGTTCAACTGTTGTTATTGCTATTGTTATTGTTGTCACCTGTACACAATCAACTTTCTCCTCTGCTTGAATTTTCTAAACATGCTTTAGTTTTTTGATGTCTCTTTTCTTTTTCCTTTAAACTTCAATTTCTTGAAGGCTGTCATTTCTCGCTTCATTTTTTCTCTGAAAGTTAAATTGATACATTTTATCTCTTTGTCCGCCCACTACCACTTAAATATTTTATGACATGCTGCTGCAAGTGCTTGAATATTTTATAACAGTGCTTGCGTAAAAAATGCCACGGTCACGTCATTTTTTATAAGTGTTTGGCAACAACAACAACAAACAACAACAACAGCAACAACAACAACAACAACAACAACAACAACAACCAACAACAACAACAACAACAACAACACAACAACACTGCAGTAGTGTCACAAGTTATAGTAGACCTGAAGTCTGAACGCTTGCTTTTCTCACCATGGGGTATAGGGTATGGGGTATGGGGTATGGGGTATGGAGTATACGTACTAGATATGTGGTATGTGGTATGTGGTATGTGGTATGGGTATGGGGTATTATGTATGGGATATGGGGTATGAGGTATGGGGTATGGGGTATGTATGGGGTATAGGGTATACGTACGGGGTATGCGGCCCGGGTATGGGGTATGGAGTATGGAGTATGGGGTATCAATGGGTATGAGGTAAGGGGTATGAGGTATGGGGTATGGGGTATGGGATATGGGGTATCAATGAGTATGGGGTATGGTGTATGGGATATGGGGTATCAAGGACGGTGTATGGGGTGGGAAGGGATATAACTATGGGGTATGGGGTACGGTGTAAAGTATGTGGTATGGGGATGAGGGATGAGGGATGAGGGATGAGGGATGAGGGATGAGGGATGGGGAATGTGAAATGTAGGATGCGATATGAAGTATGGGGTATGAAGTAGGGGTATGAGGTATGGTGTATGGGATATGAGATATGGGGTAATAATGAGGTATAAAAAGCTGTTCGGCCAAAGAGGGGGGGGGGGGTCCCCTTTTCCCCAAATTATAGTTAATTTATCGATTTTTTGAAGTTTTGCCGGTGTTGTTTCTAAGTGAAATACAGCAGTACTTTCTTGAAAACATATTAATTAATAGTTTTTATAAAATAAAAACTTCGTTTTGACTTGGTATCAAAAGCCCCCCCCCCCCCCCCCCGCGCCGGCGCCCCGGCTGCGCCAAGTCTATCTCACCTCATCCCTAAAGCAAAAGTAGTGATACGAATAAAACTACTATTAATTCTACTGCTTATACTACTATTTAATTACTTCTAATACGACTACTTCGTTTTGACTTACTTGTACAGTATGCTGCGGCCTGCCCTCCCCCCCCCCCCCCTCCCTTCCCCACCCCCCCCCCCCTTCCCTTCCCCACCCCTCCCCCCCCCCCCCCCCCCCGCAGCGCCGGCCGCGCCAAGTACATCCCACATCCACCTAAAGCAAAAACATAACACTAACTACAACCCCATAGCTCTACATGCTAGAGCATACTCTAAAAACTGAGTGTGAGACCCTCCCCCTGACCCGCGGGATCGATTACCACTCAAGGTGGGGGGAAGGTCAAGCTCACTCTCACTATCGCTGTAATCCCAACGTGGCATGATCAGTTTTCTCATTTTTTCTTTCTTGCGCTGTTTTTCTGTCGCTTTCGAGCTCGTGCAAGTTCCTTGCGCAACTCTTCATCATCAGAATCAGATTGCTCAGAGTGTAACGACGACTGTAATTATTACACAATGGTTATTGTCCGATTCTGAATGTCGATATGGACCGTTACGTCCGTTACAATTATTGACTAGAACTATACGGATAAATTACTTACGTCACAAAGTAATCACTAAAAGTAAAACGTAATTGTCCTACCAACGCTTCTTTATTTTTCCTTTGAGATCTGAAAGCTGATTGAGATTGAAGTTGGGGACATATTTTGTGACTTGCGAGACTAGAAAATTCAATGTTTTGGCTGCATATTTGAATGTTTTTCTACCCGGAGAACGAGATTGAATACAAATAAGTCTGGTCTTATTTTCTGGATCTTTGTCTTTCGGAGAAGTCATAATTTTGTTGACTTCGCCTTTTTTATCCAAAGGGGCAAAGCGACCGAGATTACGTTTATTGTATTCGTGTTTGTACTTATGTAGAACCTGTTGTTCTGTCATGCATACTGGCTTGAAACATGGGGAATCTATCACCTCTTGTTTCAATCTGTTCCACAGCAGAACGAGGCATTCTACCCACAATTGGTTTTTGTTTTTGTCGAGGTCTTTTACAACCAGTTTGTTCTTTTCTATGTAATTTTTCACTG
Source organism: Paulinella micropora (assembly GCA_019918135.1). Lineage (NCBI taxonomy): Eukaryota > Cercozoa > Imbricatea > Euglyphida > Paulinellidae > Paulinella > Paulinella micropora. Next base: position 3,235 of record WBZZ01006401.1, on the reverse strand, counting down.
ATTGTAATGTGTTCCAACTGATTTTTTGGTTTTTGTCTTCAGTTTGTTTTCCGAAATTTTGACGGTTGTTATCCCACAGCTTTTGCAAATTTCGAATAATGCTATTGCCCGTAGTTTTTGTTGTTCCCATGGATTGCAGCAGTGCAAGTAGTGCTCGTTTTTCATTCTGAATTTGTTTTTTGTGCTGTCTGTCTATGCAGATCAATCTGGAATGGCCGGACCGGTTTTTGGCTGGCACTGGCCTTTTTCCAAAAATGACATCATGGACTTTTGCAACGTAATTCTTGACACCAAACCAGAATTCTTTGTGCCCACTTTCGAAGTCGAGAGAGGGTATTGCAGAGGCATGTTGCCTGCCGATTGTCCCCATATTTCCCTCCATGTCTCTCAGTCTTGCTCCAAAATGCTTTCCGTCTCTACATAACGAGCAGCATTCCGGTTGTTTGAGGAACTGAAAGTCAAACGACTCAATCCACATCTGGATGTTAACTAATGTCTTGGCAATAGAGGGCGCATTATTTTGCACTATCTTTGTCATTGACAGTATGGCAGCTTGGGTTTGTAGTGGCACCATAATGTGTTGTAGAATGAATGCTGGGATTGTTTTGAGCTCTCTTTTTGGTAGGTGTTCAATGAACAACATTCTCAAAGTGTAGTTGGAGCTCTTAAGAATCTCGGGGTATCTTAACAGGCGGGACCTTACAATCGCAGCAATTCTATCTTTAATTTTCCATGCCTCTGCGTTTGCCCCCAGACATTGATAGCTTGTTGTCTAGTTGCTTTTTTTATGTCTCGTTCCCATGCTCTTGGCTGGTACCATAACTTTTCTATGTTTACAGCTTGCTCTAGGATAGCTCCTCTAGAGTCAATTCTGAATGCAAGTGGTTGTCTCGTTAACAATGACACATCTTTGGCCATAGGGGACGAAATTCTACAATAAGCCCCAGTCCAGGCCTGATGAGAATGTAACCTTTGTTGTTTTTGTTTTGGCATTGGTTCGTATATCTTCGTATTTCGGTAAACTCTTACCATGTAATCAGAGTCAGTTCTATCCCCTCCTTTCCCATATCTCGTCACCATAATCTTGTCGTTGTGATCATAGTGATCAAGCAGAGAGGTGAGAGAGGGTGAGTAGTGCTGTGTTACACCATTACAGCCCATCCATAACGTTAAATTGGCAATTCGATTCTTTAGGCCATTCAGTGTCCAACACAATTTCGAACAGCATTGTGCAGCTTGTGCGCACACACACGGTTTTGCTTGCTTGCGTTCTCTTATCGGAAGAGATTGCGAAGTGTGTTCCTTGTGTGCTCTGTTTTTGCTCGAAAGCTTTTTATGTAAGCTGGTCTCTTTCTGTTCATTTTTGGTGTCAGCCATTGAATAAAGGATTTCTCTGTCTGTACTCTGATTGATTTCAAATGTAGCTTTTCCCCTTTTGTTTTGCAGGTAACCTACCAAGGTTGAGTATCGGTACCGAAATGAAGTTTGCATAACCAAAATTACCCGCCATTTTCGACAGTTGCTGATCAGTATGCGAGCTTGTTTTTGAGTGTTTCCGCGCTCGCATTTGTCGAAACTCTTGCTTCATTCTCGATAAGAAGTTAGATGTTTCACCGACGTAATCCAAACTTGTCAACGGTGAATAAATATAATAGACAACCGAAACGTTTGCACCGTGATTATTTTCCGGTTGATCAAGATATTCAAAAGCATTCAAGCTGTCCATATTCGGTATTGAATTAATCATTGTCAGCTTGGCTTTAATCCATTTTGAATCTGTTACCGGTACGGATGCCATTGCTAGAACATGCTGTATTATCATAGCTAACCGGAATACTTGCCACATGATCTTCCCGTGCGACGTAGTTGCCAGCTCTTTGATTTTAACGCATAAGAAATTTGCCTTACTCAGAAGAAATTTTACCAAAGATTTGCTAGAGGAGCAAAAGCTATTTCCACATCGCGTGTCATTTGTTCCACCAGAGCCTCTACCGGAGTTAAGGTTTTTGTTAGTGGGGTTGGCGAGTCTCGGGTAATGTCTTTGGATTCGCCTACACAGTGCATACAATCTAGTTACGCACCGTGCCAGTCCTCCCCCTGTTTCCTATTCCACGTTTCTGGCAGCAGAACGAGTTTTTGCCGCCACAGACGGAGAAGATTCAACTGACTTTGCAGGAGGCATACCTGTTTTTGCTTTTTTTAGCCGAGGTTTGCGGTGGGTCGCGAGCTTTGCGTTTTCTTCCCAACACAGCTTTGCTAGGAGTAGAGGTTACTGTCTCTTCCGCTTCATCCTCTTCTGATCCAGAGGAGCCGTCGCCAGTACTTGCTATCGCTTGTTCCGGGCGAGGTTGTTCCGAAATAGGGACAGAAAGCTTCCCTTCCATCGACTTCTTCTCTTCCAACATCGCAATGCACGTTTGGAGTTCATCAAGTTTTTCGATCACCTTATCCATGAACTTGCTCCCTATGATGGTCTGCTCATCTTCTTCCTCTGGAGGCTTGGATATTGGCACTTTCCTCCATCCATGCAACACCATATCGAAAGTTTCCAAGAACGCTTTTGTCTTGTCAAAGCTTTGTCGGAACGCTTGGCGAATCCGCTCACTGCTCTCTTCGGTATCCAATCCAAGCTTTGCCAGCGCCGCAGTACTCTCTGAGTCATCTCTGGCGTATGGGTTTGGGAACTCTTGTTCTGAGATAAGCTCGTCAAGATTATCCAGGGCTAGGGATGAGACACCTTGGATGCGGAACTGGGAGCCAGCCTCCTCAAGGAAATCTTGGATGGTCAGTTCCTTCTTTGCTGCCACTGCTTTTTTTGGTTTCTTCCACAAACCGAATAAAGAGCCAGCAGATCGGATTGCACGCATACTTGAGTTTGCCGTAGATGTGCATGATTGAAACCTTTTGGAAGCAGTTCAAGTTTTTGAGCCAGTTCGCGGTCCACGCAGCTGAAAGCGTAAATTAAACGGTCCGTCCTACCGCCTGCCAGCAAGAACAAGCCCCCTCGGGTACGGTTTGCCCACTTGTGAGGTATGATCTTCATTTCTTTGACCAAGGTGGTGTTCGAGTGAACTTTGCAGAACAAGGTTGAGGTGACGTTGAAATCGTCGAGTTCGCCTTCAAAGTTCGGATGCAAGGCAGAAGACTTCTTGCCTTTGCGTTGGTTGTTGTTGTAGGCCCCTTGCTTTGTTGGTTGGGGTTTTTTCGGAGAGGGGAGTTGTAGCCCACTTAGCAG
>WBZZ01006400.1:0-24211 GCA_019918135.1 Paulinella micropora | reverse complement strand
TCCCCCATTTTTTTCTTTATTTTTTTTTCTGCCAGGAATCAGTACTTTACCTGCCATTATGACACGACTTTTGATTTTAAGATTCAGCCTTACGAAAAGTTAGCGTTCTTCAGTTGTTATATTTTTTTAATAATGAAGTACAACACCACCGTGTCCTTTACGCAAGCACTGTTTTAATAGAATACTTGCCACTCCTTTTCTTTTTTTTGCCTGCCATTTAGTTTTCTTTCAGAGCCTCAAGTTCTTGATTTTCATTGTTTTTACCCTTCAGTTTTACTTCTCACACTTCATCTTCCCTCTCAATTTTGCCGGTTCTGGTCTAAAAGAATATATTTATTGATGCCTCTTCTTTAATACAACATTCAATCCACTCCGCTAGTAACACAATCCTCTGCTCTTATATAAATAAGAATCAAAGACTCATGATGGTGGAAGATGTGGGAGACTAGCGGCGGAGCCAAAAACAACCCGGCAAGGCGAACCGCCGGGCCGTGACACCAGCCAATTCCCGTGGTCACCCGGCCTACCCGTCGGATAATATCAATAATATATTCTGGTCTAAAAAGTGTAACTGTCACTGCTGAGTTGAATAGTAATATTATCGTTACCCTCTTAAGTCATTATCATATTATTATAATAGCTTGAATAACTTCCTCTTATTGGAAAAATAATTAGACCCTTCCTCCTCAGCTATGTCAATATTATTGCTATTTTATACGTTAGCCTTATTCGTTACGGTTAGTAGTATTATTAGTTATTAATACAGTCATTTAGAGTATCTTTTCTTGTACTGGTGGCACTAGCTTTTATCATTACCATTATTGCCCATATCAGGCAGTTTCGTGAGTCATTTTCTGGAGGTACGTGACGTCAGTTGGACTGGCGGGAATTGTTCAGTATCGTTAAATTCTTTTACGTGGGAAGCAGTTGGCCGGTAGGAGGGGACGCCCCTCCGGTCGCCGTTTGCAGAAGTCGCGAGGGTTTTCTCCCAACCGGTTATCGAGCCTTGCAGCGTGACCTGTGCTCAACGGATCGCAGAGGAGAACCTTCGTTAAAGAGCTACCTTAAGTGATCCCATTACAGGAAAGTTTCAATTGTGTGGCTACAGCTGATCACTGTAAACACTACCCACGCTCTGCTTTGCTGGTGTGCAGTGCAAGGGCAAGGTGGGGGACAGGACAGATAGCAAGACACCGAAGCGTACAGGGCGCAGTGCGGGAGGGTGAGCCTCCTAAAGTGTGTTGTGCTTTTGTCTGCTCGGTGACGTGGCCAGTTGTGTCGGACGTGGTGTCAGTTGGGATTGAGCACCCACTACCACGGACACAACAAGTTGCAAAGCCAGAGTACAAAGCAGTAGGCACGTTGTGAGTTTGCCGTGGTAACTGGCGGGATTGAGCACCCCCGGCCCACGGGACACAACAACCTACATTACAAAGTTATTGTTGAGCAGTAGGCCAGTTGTGATTTTGCCGTGGTAACTGGGGGATTGAGTACCCCTGGCCCACGGGACACAACAGCTTACCTTGCAAACTTATTGTCGCATTCATACTGCATCATCGCATCTACTCCTTGTGTCGCTGTTGTGACTGTGTGAGTAGTGAGAGAGAGGTGTGGTGAGGGCGTGAGCTCTGAAGAACCGTGCATAGGACACGAGGGCAGGAGCGAAAGGTGAGTGATTAGGTGGTTGTACCAAAACAACTACAAACCTAGGTAGGTTGAAGAACTGACTTTGCAGATAGAGCTGCTAGTAGGTGGAAAGCTATCATAGGTGGTAGCTGAGGTAGCCTCAGTGTAGTTTGAGCATTAGAGTCAGTGGTAACACACGTGGTTGAAGAGAGAGAGAGAGAGAGAGAGAGAGAGTAAAGGGTGGTGTGGACAAGCAAAACACTATTCTGTGTAGTGTGTGTGTGAGTCTGCTCGTGTGTGGGTGTGTGTGGTTGCTTGCCTGTGTCTGTTACATCAGAACAGCGTAAGCATAGCGTGACCCTATCTCTATTTGGCAAGTAGAGAGCATAGCTGTGTGCTGTGTGTAAGTGTGTGTGTGTGGAGCGTGTGTCTGTTCGAGACTGTCGGTGGTTAGAAATGACTACGAGTAAGACAGACAATAAGATTACGTTCACCGGCAAAGAGGCGTGGATCCTATTGCATAGGCAGGTAGTGCAAAGCTGTAATGCTAAGGCCCCTAAGGAAGTGCTGCAGGGTGCTGACGCCCACAAACAATATGTACATCGCGAAAATGTATTAGGGATACAGCTTAAGGGTAGAGAGGCGTCCCCCTTTATACTAGCTTGGGAAGAGATAGCAGAGTGGAATGACTGGGCTGACTTGGACGAAGAAGTAGTAAAGGAGTACTTCGAGGACAAAGTACTGTCGCTTACTCGTAAAGAGGAAGTCATTCAGTTCCTTCACCTTGTCCTGAACATCAGAGGGGTCGGCTTTCTTGTACCGGGCTAGCAGTCTGTCCCACAGTGCTTTAGGGTTTTGGCCAAAGGTCAGTTTCTCCGGATCAGCTAAGTCACGCACTAGACTTTTCGCCTCACCACCGAGCATGTCATAGATGATATTGAACACCCTCTCTTTTTGCTTGCTCATCTCAGCAAGTACACTAGCGTCATAGGCTATCACCTGTCGTGTCAGTGCGCCAGCACGATCAGCACCCCCTAGTGGGGTTTTGGTCTTAGAGGGGTCCGTCTGTCCTCGGGAGGCCCCACTCTTGCTGTCGCCCTCTAAGTCTGAGCCCTTGCCAGTTGACAGCCTAGGTTTGTCAGTGCTAGCATACCCACTAGAGTAGAGGTCAGAGGTGTGCCGGTCTTCATCTTCCTCCTCCTCCTCCTTTCCTTCTTCAGTCTCAGTGGTTGGTTTATCTTTCGGACTGCCAAAAACCGGTTTGTAACGCTTGACTGGGGTTTCCTTGTCTTCCTCTACCCCTAACGCCTCCTCAAGGTTTGGAGCTTCCGGTTTGGGGTTGGGCATGGGCCACAGGCGAGTAGAACCCTTGGCGTCGGTCAGTGTGTAGACTTGAAAGCTAGGAGAGACTGGTTGGCTGATTATGGCCAAGCCCCAACTGATGACCGGATGCAGCAAATAGTGAAGGATGCGTTAGTGGGCCCAAAGCAATCTGACTCTAGGGTGAAGAAAGCTTGGCAAGTCTGGGTTGAAATGGCTGAACTGAACCGTAAGCAGTTCCAAGTGGGACTTTGCCTCCTGGTGAAGGTTTGTGCAAGATCGTGCCCTGGAGCTAGACAAGAAGTTTGACCGGGCCAAAGTGACTAGTTCCACAGAGAAAGGTTTGACAGCTCGCAAGGCCGGAAAAGGGAAACCAGTGCTGGCTCTTCAGCAAGGAAGGCAAATGCACTCGTGGGGCCTCCTGCCGCTACCTCCATGTTGGAGGGAAGGTGAGAGGAGTGTGTTTCTTGTAGGACAAACAGGGGGAGTGTCGATGGGCCGACAAATGTAGGTTTGAGCATGACCCCACTAAAGCCAAGAAGATCCCTCCCAAACCGGCAGACACCCCCAAGGGGGAGAAAAGCAAGAAGAGCGAGAAGAGCAAGGGGCCAAAGTGCTTTAACTGCTTTGAAAAGGGGCACATCGCCGGGAAGTGCAGCAAGAAGTGCCGGTTGTGCGGGGGCAAGCACAAGTTGAGCAAGTGCCCGGACAAAGGCCGAAAGGAGAAGGGCGAGGCAGCAAAAGGCTCAAAAGGGGGGAGTGATAGCGATGATTCCGAGGATGAGGAGCCGGGCGTAGCCTTAGCTCAGATGGTAAAGTTCCTAACCGGCAAGTCGAAAGACAAAGCCCTCATGGCTAAGCCAGGAGGGGCCAACCTTCCCGAGCCGATCATACCACCGGAGGACGAGAACAGTCTTGAGATCTTGCTTGAGGATGATGCCGACATAGATAAGATGAATGAGGGGCGATGCCATGGAGTAGCGGAAGGAAAGCGCCGGTGCGTTGCCCGGTTGAAGGACCTTAAGTCTCCCTTCAAAAGCCTTAGGGTTAAGGCAGCCACTCTCATCGATAGCAACTATTGCGTTGAGCATCAGTACCAGCGAGCCAAGCAAGAGAGAGAGAATGCCTTGCGCCGGTGGGCAGCCGACATAGCACGAAGGGATCATCTGGCTCTAATGTGCGAGATGGGAGAACGGGGGTTAGAAGCCCAAATCAAAAGTGGGAGTCATCCCCTAATGGTTGAGGCCATAGTAAGACACGAAGCCGCGAAGCGGGGTATCCCGTGGAACCGGTCCCTCTTGCCCATCATCCACTATGCAAAGCCCCGTGAACCCGGACAGTTCACCGAATGGGTCATTGGCCGACAACCGGTAACATGGGAGGCGTCTGGTGTACCCTCATGGCGACAGGTGTACCGCCAACATGAACCTCAGGCCGGTGCACAAGCGAAGCATATGTACTTCAGAGGTGGGGTATCCCCCCCTCGTGGGGGAGTTGTGCCCCCGCCCGTAGCATCGGTGCCTGTACGCGCCCAAGAGGTGAAGGGTACTCCCCTCCGTCCGGTAGCACCCAGCCCCCGTGGAGAGAGTAAGGGTAGACCTAGCGGGGCGAGCGGGCCGTCAGCGGTACCTGCCCCGAAGGTTGAGATTGGTTCAAAGGCCGAGCCAGCTGAGGCTGGTAGTGGTATCATGAGCCAAAACCTGAAATCTTTACTCAAAGCAAAAAGGGAAAAGGTACATGGGTGAATGTGAGGCCCGGCCCGGAGGACTACCAACCCGATGGTTTGGCGGACGTGGAAGATGAACCCCCGGAGATGCAGCCCGATGCTGATCCTTCCTCGGAATCCGACGGTGAAGGGGAGCGTGTAGGTGAAGAGTCCCCGGCTAGAGATGGAGACGTGGGTAGAGCTCCGGTAAGGGTGCCGTCCCCCATAGGTCCTGACCCTAGTGTTGATGCCGAACCCGGTCGTGGGGATGCTACCGCCGGGACCGATAGCAATCCGGTGACTACGCCCTCCACCAGCCCAAGCAATAGGCGTAGATCAGTGGGCGCTCGTGCGTTTGGCTTCCTTGAGACGGTCCGAGCGTCCGTGAGTGGGATGCCCTGGTTTGCGTCCCATACTAAGACGGTACCCCCTGCAGACCGAAAGGTGACTTCTCTGTTACCCCCTACTACTAGTACCGGTCCGTCTACGGCCCCCTCAACCTCAGCTGAGCCTGATAGTCCTACGCGACTAGGTACCGGAGAGCGAGAGAGTCGACTCCGAGCCGTGGCAGAGCAGCAAGAGGAGATGCGCCGGTTGCATCGTCCGGCGTTGAGCGGTGAGGAAGAAAAAGATGAAGCTGACTTCCGGAGCAGGTGGGGAGAGTGTACTAGGCTGTTGTACGACTGGGCGCAGGGGAGTGAGTATCCCATGAACAAGCCTAGGTGGCCGAGACATTGGGCCGTAGAAGGAGCAGCAGCAAATAGTGCCGCCGGGTTTCAACCTCGTACTAAGCCGTTCAGAGTCCGAGAAAGGGTGGTCGGCGGTGAGAGCGTACTAGAGAAGAAATACGCAAGTTTGCAGGAAGCCGAGGGAGAAGCTGACCCGGTTGACGACCTAGTTCGTTTCATGACCGAACGCGGATGGTTGGCTAAGGGTATTCGGCTAGCAGAACAAGCCCTCCTAGGACGGAGTGCGGACAAAGACACCATGTTCGATTCGGCAGCTACGTTGCACTTTGTGCCGGCCGTAGCTGAACAACGCTTGTTCACTCGCTGGCGGCAAGCTGCCGGCGCTCCCGCTCACCCCCCGCCCACGACGGGGCGTGCCGCACCCCTCCCTGCGCCCCCCCCCCCCCCCCCCCCCTGGCGGGCGCACGCCCGCCGGGTGCGGGGAGGGGGGTGCGGCGCGCCCGACGGGCCGGCAAGCGGCGGGGCCAGCGCGTGGCCGGCCCCGCCCCTGACCGTTCTGGAGAGGGAGAGCGCCCCCCCCCCCCCCTCAGTCGCGCGCCCGAGCGCGCACGGCAGTCGCCCCCCCCCCCCCCCCCCCGAGCGTGCGCGCCCGCGGCCGACCCCGCCGCTCGCTGGCCTCCAGGCTGTGCCGCCACAAGGCTGCCCGACGGCCAGTCCCGAAGCTGCCTGTACGACCATGACCACCACCGCCAGCCCCCGTGTCCTGTACCCGCACCAGGCCGCCGGCGTCGACCAGATCCTCCGGCTCTGTCCCCGCCCAGGTGGGCGGCGCTATCGTCACGTACACCATAGGCTATGGCAAGACCCTGACCGCCTGCGCCGCCCTCCAGGCCATGTTTCTGCACCACCCAGAGTTCCGGGCCGCCCTCCTGCTGGTGCCTACCGCCGTGCTGCCGGCGTGGAAGGCCGAGCTCGAGCGTCTTGGCGACTACCCCGGTCAGCCGCGGCTGCTGGTTCTGCATGGCCGGACCCAAGTGTCGCACCTGCTGCCCGCGCTCCTGCCCCGCCCGGGCACCTCCTCCCGCCAGTGCCTGGTGCTCACGACGTGCGACACGTTCAAGAAACGCCTGGCGTCGCCGGACTGGGGGCAGGCGCGGGACTTGTTCCAGGTCCTGGTGGTCGACGAAAGCCACAACTTCAAGAACGCCGTCCCGCACGACGTCGACGAGCCGCCCAGGTACGCGGAAGTGTTTGCGGCCGGGAACAGGCTGCTCGGGGGGCGGCGCTTCACGCTGCTGCTGTCCGGCACCCCGTCCAGTCGCGCGTGGGCGAGCTCGTGTCGGCGTGGTTTCTGTTGACCGGGCGGGTGCGGCGCGAGGAGGGCGAGGGCGTGGACGAAGCCAGCCTGCAGCCGGAGATGGAGGCCCTGATCCGGCCGTGTGTCATCCAGCTGCGGCCGGAGGAAGCATCACACCTCCAAGTATCCATGCCCACCGTCCTGCACCACGTGCAGTACCTGTCCAAGTACGGCTGGCCCCGGCAGGCGCAGGCCAAGTACGAGGAGGTGGGCGCCCAACTCGCGCAGAAGAACCGCGAGTACTCTTCGCTGCTGCGCGGTCGCCACTGCCACCCTGACCACCGGCGGCGGGCGTCCGAGCTCCTGCGCCTGATCCAGCAGCTCAAGGCCCAGCTGCGGGGGATGTGCAGCGACCCCCTGGTGCCGTGGGGCACCGCCGGGCCGGGGCCCTGCGTCAAGCTCCTCCAGTCGCTGCAACGCAAGCGCAAACGCCTGGGCCGGGGGGTGGCGCTCGAGGTCCTGAGCCGCAAGCTGGTCAAGCAAGCGTATGGCCGCGCGGAGCCCTGGCCCCCGGTCCTGGACGAGTCGGAGAGAGCGCGGGCCCCCGGGCACTGGGGCGTGCCGCGGGCCTGGGTCAACGGCTCCGAGACAGACGGCGGCCCGGCGGAGCTACCTCCCCCCGTGCTGCTGTCCAAGTTCGAGTTTGTGTGCCAGACACTGCGGGCCTGGGCCCAGCAGCACCGGGCCGGGCGCTGGGTGGCGACGAGCGAGTGGGTCCGGGTGTTGGACGAACTGGACGCGTACCTGCGCTTGCGCCAACAGCTGGAGCCCCGGCGCGAGGCTCCCTGGCAGATCCTGCGCTTCTATGGCCAGACGCCCAAAGAAGCTAGGGCCAGCGCTGAGGCACTCTTCTGGAGCCCCGCGCCGGCCCGGGCAGAGCTGGTGCTGCTGCTGCTGTCCAAGAGGGCGGGCGGGGTGGGGCTCAACCTGACGTTCGCCGACGGCCTCCTGGTGCTGGAGCCGGGGCACACGTACGCGCAGGACTCGCAGGTCGTGGGCAGGGTGCAGCGCCTGGGAGGCGCGGGCCCGGGGCCCGAGCCACGCCAAGTCCTGTGTACTACCTCGCGTACGCGGGCCCGGGGCCCGAGCCACGCCAAGTCCCGTGTACTGCCTCGCGTACGCGGGCCACGACAGCCAGGACGAAGTGATGCGCCGGGACCACTGTGTCAAGGCACGCAAGGTGGCGGTGACCGAGCTGGACCGAGCACGCACGCGGGCCGGGCTGGACGAAAGGTATACCCCGGAGGAGAGGCTCGGCAGGACGGCGAGAGCTACGCCCGCTTCGGCGGCGCCGTCTCCCCTGGAAGCGCCGTCCCCCCCGCACAAGAAAAGGCGTCTGGTGTCCAGCCCCGAGCCCGCGGCGCCGGCAGATCCGGTGGGACAACCGGAGGAACTACTCCTGGGCGAGGCGGCGGGCCGGTTGGCAGAGCCACGCGTGCCGGAGGAGGCGCAGCCGGGGGAGCAACCCCCTCGGCTGCCAGAAGTGGCACGAAGTCCGCTGCCAGAGGGGCGGCCACTGGAAGAAAGGCAGCCCTGGCTAAATGAAGAAGAGGAGGCTGCGCTCGAGCGGCAGACACTGGTCAGGGAGGGCACTGCGTCCAGGGCCGCCCAGCTAGCTCTGGCAGAACTGTGGTTGTGAGTGAATGCAGCCTACCGGGGCCACGCGGTGCCAGGCCTGGTGGCGCAGTGATATTAAAAGAAGGCACACTTGTCTGGTATTGCTTGTGTAAGGAAGTCCTCGATTTGTGCGGGGCCCAAGCCCAGCACCAATTGGTTCAGCCGGAACTCAACGCCGTCCGGGTTGTCAAGCTTTGCGGTCGAGAGCAGTTGGCCTTGTAAATGAGCCTGCATTCTTTTGTGCTGGTGCCCGGAATATTAGGCAACAATTTGAGCACGGTTTCACAAATAGGATTTAAAAAAAAATCGACGGGGGGAGGGCACTAGGAAAAAAAAGAAAACAGGATAGCTAGCAGGAAGGGAAGGAAAGGAGCCCCAAAAAAAGGGGAAACAAGAAACAAAAAAAGGGGGAGGAGGGGAGACGGGAGGGGGAGGAAGAACTGCATTTTCTTAAGCAGTCCCTTTCGTCCCTCCCCGCCTCTCTCTCTCCCTCCTGGACGGCTACCCCCTCCCTTCTCCTCTGACCCCCTCCCTCCCCTCTCCCTCTCTGCTTTGGGGTCCCTGCCTTTTTAGCACATAGATCTTGACGGGCTTTTGGCAAACCTCGCAGCGCTTCTTTTCGTTGAAGATATAGTGCAGTGCCTTTTTTTTCAGCGCCTGGTTGCTGGAGACAAACCAAGCAGGGGTCGCAGAAATACAGTGATTTGCACCCAAGGGCAGGTAGCAGGGTTTCTCTGGGTCCGGTCACTTTATTTCTAGTGTACCTATGTAATTTTTTCTTCGGTCGTATTCGTGCAGACTTTCGAGCACAATGTAATCAGTATCTTTTTGTAGCCCTCCTGGATCTTTTTCTATAATTTCCCACATGGCGGGCAATGGGTTGGAAATCATAACGCAGCTGTTCCGGCGGGCCAAAGTACAGGTCCAACGCAGCGGCCGCAAATTGGTGGAGGGGCAGCGAGAGGCGGGAGGGAGAGGTGCGCCGCCGGTGAGGCAGCCTAGGTTTGTGTATTCCCATGTGGTATTGGTAGCGCGCCTGGCCTTGGACGCATGGCATGGCGCTTGCCGACATGGCGATATGCACGCACAGGCCGGTCTCACGCTGGGGAGTCCTCGCGCACACTGCCCAAACGCTAGGTCCGCCCTTAATACCTTTGGCCAGACACTTCAGCATAGTGAAGGGCACTCTTTTCTCGGGGCTGGGGAAGTTAAAGCTTTTGGCCTCAGCAATGTTTACTAGATACACCAACTTCTCGAGGCCGCCAGCAACTGCCTAAAAAAAACAAAAATGCCAACTCAACACGGCGGAGAATTAAATTCCTCACCGACTGCTTGCTCGATCTTTTTGGGCGGCCCGCCACGATGGACAATAGTGCGTGGACTTACCAAAAGGTAGGAGATCTTACCTACGATCCATTTGCGATGTCCGACGTCTAATCATCCGTTGTGCGGGACATTAGCACAACCAAAAAAGTGCCTGGTCCTCAAATCGAAGTAGAGTGGAACAGGGGCGGTCCGGAAGCCCGCTTCAAGCTGCTGCTGCCATTCTTGAGTCGTTGGGTCCGGAGTGACCCAGAATACGTGCAACAAGTCGTAAGTTCACGGGGAATTGCAGTTGTGAAAATTAACTAATTCACCAGAATATATTTATAGAAAAAAATAAATAATTCCAAAATTAAATTAATTACCCTACCTCACCTTTAACAAGTTAAAAAATGATGTAAATAAATTAAAATAACTAGTCTCTCTGTAAATCAACAATGTCATAACAATACCTAACCCATTAAGATTTATAGCCTGATCGTTTTCGTCTGTAAGATAAAACCTATATACATTATTTGAACTGGTTGATAATTTCTTACCATACTCAGACCACTTCCGTCGTATATAATGGCACCAAATGGAATTTCGTTGGCAGTGTATATTTCTTGTAGCACATGATTATCTCCTTCACCAACTAAGTCCGATGAAGGTATAAAGTCTTTTCGCCAGTTAGAATAATCACATTCGGCGATTTAATAAAATCATTAGTAAAGAAATATGTTGAATTTCTATCAAAACCCATTACCTCGTGAATACGGGTATCAGCATCAAATATAAACCGCGGTTGAATGCCTCCGTTATTTGAAACACTGAATGTTAATTTGCCATCCTCCGCTTCTGTGTTTGTATTGTTGCTTGAGACGACATAAGTATAGTCATTCGGACTTTCTGTCGTCAGTACCTCCGACAACTTATTTTTTAGATTGTTCATTGTGTAGTTTCCATCAGGTATCGTAATTAAAGCCTCATACCCGTCTTCGGATAATGTAAAAGTATTATATGGTGAAGCCACCGAGTAATACGACTTCGGTACATAGATATGAAGAATTTTACAATGTGTGGGATTGTCTAGTGATTTTAAGTTTAATTCGTGTGTAAAGTCGCTGTCTGTGCCCGTTATTCTATTTTTACTATTTATGTAATAGATACCCGAACTTCTTCCTCCCTTGTAATCCATTGTTATATTATGCGAATAATTTTGGATATCTTCAAAATTATATAAACTATTAATGTGATTTTGTGTTTTATTATGTCTATTTCTTTTACAAATAGTCAATTCAACACCACACTCACAAATGTATTTTCTTTGTTATCTCTCTTTTTCTTTACCTTTATTTTTACATCTATATTTTTTGTCATACTCACTTTTTTCTTTTTTATGTTCTAAATAATATTTCTTTTGTTTTTCACATAACTCCGTTCTTCTTTGTTTTTTATAATAATTATTTTTCCAATATTTCAGTTTTATTTTCTTGGTAGTATTCTACCTTTTCCCTTCCCGCAATACGTTTATTCACACAATCTAGTTTTCTAATATGATTACCTTCTTGTTTAAGTAATTCCATTTTGTTATCACAATGATACAATTCTATGAGTTCAATATAAGCATCATCATATTTAATAATTTCAAAAGATGATGTATATTTTGACTTCCCATTCATCCAACTTTTATAATTTTGCTTATGAGTATAAAATCTTTTATACAGAGGTTGAGTAGTTGAACCAATATAAATTTGGTTTGTTTGGTGAGACCTGATTGAATAAATCTTCCTTGTTGGTAGTCTGGCATAGTGTCGTTTTATATCGTTTAATATCTGTTTCCTTTAATACATAATTTATATGTAGGTGTCAAAGCCATATCCATTCTGTGCTTTTAATTTCTCCGCTTCTTCTTCTTTCAAGTCTGTATATCCACTGGCGAATTTAAATCGATTACCTTTTGCTCGCTCCATCAAAAATCTCATACTATGCCAACCGCAGGTATCCGATGTGTCTGATTGTTGTTTTACCTGATTAGCCTTCATTAATAAATATGAACTTGGCTTACTTTTATCAATAAGTTGTTTTATTTGTTGTTGAAAGTCTTCAGTAGGTTTATACAGGGCTAGCGGGTCGTATATCTCTATACTTCTATCGCAATCTAAAGAACAGTAAACGGCGATCCAATGAGACCCTGCTTGCTTGTGATTGTCCGAATTCATAATAAATCCGTATCGTTTTCTGCTTCCTGGCTTCAACTTGTAAATTTCATCACTGGCTATTGCTCCGAGATACCATCCATATTTTTTCATTATGTCGTCCATTTCATTAGTCATTAGTCCCCGTCCCTCTCCTTCCTGCATGGATTGCTCTTGCTGTTACTCTGGCCTCTCCGCGACGCTCGGGGGTATGGTTGTCTCCTCTGGCTCTGGATCTGGCTCTGATTGCTGTGGCTCCTCTTGCTGTTGTTGCTGTGGCTCCTCTTGCTGGTGCTCTAATGACTGGTGTTGTCTCCGCGACGCTCGGGGGTATGGTTGTCTCCGCGATGAGTGGCTTTGCCACGATGTTCTGCTCCGCAGAACTTGTTCTCGGGGGTAGCGGTTGGGGCATTCCCTCGTCAATATTCAAATCATTTGAAACTTGTTTATCTACATTTGGGTCTATAGTCATTTTGTTCGTTAGAGTATTTACAAAATCATGTTTGTTCATTGTGTGTTTCCAATCTTTGCGGGCTAAATATTTTTTAATTATTTTTATTGAAAATACCTTATCAATTAATCTTTCTAATGTCTTCGCTCCATTCCCTTTTTGTTTATTAATACCCTTAAACTCTTCATATCTAGCATAATCTGCTACTTTTCTTTTTACGTTTTCCTTTTCATTTCCAACATCAATATTAAACCTTTTAATCATGTTAATTATCCACTTTGAAGTGTCTTTGTAATTTAATTTTTTATGTCCATCACTATCTAGTCTCTTTTTTAAAGCCTGTGCTAACTCTTTTATAGTAATGTTTGGGTGATAAGTTTTTGAAAATGCAGAGATTAAAAATTGATTAATTTGTAAATTTTCAAAATGCTTACCCTTTTCTTCTGCTTTCTTTTCTTCCTTTTCAAGTTTTTCTGTATATTCTTCTGCTAACTTTTTCTGTTCCTCTAAAGATGTCGCTGTGGCTATAGCCGTCTGAATATCTTGACTGGCTTTTTGTAAGTCTTTACGACTCATCTTTTTTATGAACTTATCTGTATATCCTGCTAATTTCAGTGTTTCAATATCTTTCTGCTTTTGCTTTTTTTCTTCCTCATATTGCTCTTTCGTTTTCAATAGTGCTTCATCTCCTAAATTAGGTCATGGCGGTGCTTGTGGTGGTGCTCCTAATGGCGGTGCTTGTGGCTGTCCCTGCTGCGGTGGCATAATATATTGATATTGTGGTGGCGGTGGTAATGCTTGTATCCTATTTTTTCTGTCTTCTTCATATTTTACATCTTCTATGAGTTTTTGCTCCCTTCTTAGTTCTCTGGCTTTTTGTTCTTGTCGTTCATTAATATCCGCTAGTTCTCTTTTATGTTCCCTATCCATTATATCTTGTCTTTCCTTAGCATCTGCTATGTCTTTTCGTTCTAGCCTTTTCTTTTCTTCTATCACATCTTCCCTCTTCTTCTTTTCCTTTTCTTCCTCGTCATGTATTAACTCATATTTCTTCTGTAAGTTGCTTTGTATCTGGTTTCTGTTCTCGTGTTCAAGACGATTGAAATCAGATTTGATTATTTTTCCCTTGGTTTGCGGCCCTGCCTTTGTGGCCTCGGCTTACCAATATATTTCAAAAACAACTTAACGATTTGAAATGTTCTCATATCATTTGTTTTCTTACCAAAATTAAGATAATATTTTTTACCCTTCTGGATAATATAAGGTCTCCCGCTCTTATTCCTATATACTCGCGGGGGTCTTACCTTAGCCTTTTTCTTATTAGTCTTAGCCGAACCCATTATATTATCAAAAAAATATTTCTAAATTTTAGAATTTGAAACAAAATATTTAGCGAAACTTTACAGCACCTCCTCGTTGCTTACCATATCCGAGTTTTGATGCTGTAGCACTAGCACTACCTGCGTAAGGCACCCCAATGCTACTCAATGCCCCCGCAGTCCTAGAGATTACCTTATTATCGCGAAGGAATTTATTAACACCCAAGGCCGTTTTTCCGACCTTTGCCCAGTTAATCTTTCCTCCCTTTTGCCCACATCCCTTCTTCTTAGTTTTCTTTTTTCCTCCCTTCTGTGGCATTGATGGATTGTATCCGATGTTATATCCTGATGGTTGTGAAATTATCACTGGTGATACTGGCATATATTTGAAAGATTTTAAAAATCTTTTCAGCAAAAATAAAAAAATAATTCTAAAAATATTATTTCATGCGATAGGCAAAATTTTTTCTTAACTCATCATCAACACTTGAGACATAAAGAAAATTAAATCTCTCCTTTGTAGCCTCGTGATGCTTTTGAAGAAATAATCAAAGTCAAAAGATAAGTCTAAGTGTTTATACACGAGTTCCATTTTATCCTGAGACTGACCCGGAAAGATTAACAAATAATCTAACTGCTTAATGGCTTCTGGCCGTAGGTTATTCAAATACTGACTGGACATAATAACCTTACTTTTATAGTGTCTGTTCTTTTTTAACAAATCGCTTACTGACTTATCTCTTAATCCACTTCCTAAATCGTCCAAAACAAAAACAACCTCTAGCGAAATATACTTACTTGGTCTCTCTTTCTTCTCACCTCCTGCTTCTTTTTTCTTTTCCTTTCCGAAATAAAGAAATTGTGGTTCCTCTATTTCCTCTTTGTCCTGTTTTACTTCTCCTTCGTGTTGCTCGTCCTTTCTGTTCAGTTTGTCAAGTTCATAGTCTATCACATTTACACCATCTGATTTAAGAAAGGTATATATTGCCATTGGGTTTCCCCTGCTCTTAAAGTGCTTAACCATTGCTTTATAAATGTAGTCCTTGTGAATTGTTGAAGCAATAATGACAATACGGGTTTTTCTGTCTGTAGTCCGTTTCAGTATTTCAAAGAGTGCTGTTGTTTTCCCGCTCTTCTTACGGGCGAGTAGAAATATGTTGGCATACGGCTCGTTGAATAATTTATAACCTTTTGCTTTTTTGTTTCCATGCCCCTCTTGTTTTACTGGCTTCACCTTGACATTGTTAATCTTAAGCATTGTATATTATTATCCTAAGAATTCCAAACACACAACAATTCTTCCCGCTAAATTTCCTGTATCAATATTTCCGCTGTCAGTTTCAAGGACTTTAAATGTATATTGTCCGTCCGTCCATCCGACAACACCTAAATTATAACTAAGGTTTGAAATGTTTGCTGTATTACTATCAGCAAATGTGCCGATAATTCCAATTCTATCCATATAAAGAATTCTGGTTTTGGTTTCCGGCTGGTCGTTCGTATAATGAATAAACTTAACATTCATTTTGGTTGGTGTGAATGACATTTGAATATTTTTTATTAAATGTTTTGCTTCCCACAAAATCATTGCTTAGAAAAATAATCTTTTGGTATTTGTGCTCCGTCATTCTATACAAAGATTTTATAAAAATCTTTGAGCAAAAAATATATACAAATGATTTTAATATTCTTGTTTATGTGGTCTGTGTTAGGTCGGACGGCCTGCGACTTTTACTCGCGGGTAAGCGAAAAAAAGAATGAGAGTTGTGCTTATTGTATAAAGCAAGGAATAGAAACTAAATTTAAATGTGTGTATAAGCCTATGAGTGATTGGTGTGTTAGTTTTGATGAAGCCATTCCTTTAATCTGCGCCGGCGATAGTTCTTGGTATAAAATACATTTATACGAGTGTTCATTTCTTACTTGAAGAACGCGATGGAAGGCAAATTCCTATGAGTAAGGTCAAAATACCGACATAAGTATTAGCAACCTCACAAGGTAAGTTCTTTTCAGACAGCCTCACGATACAAAGGGTTATAATGGCAATAATGATACCCATTTGAAATAAGTATTTAATAAGTCGGCTGTCGGTCGGTCTGTTTTTTATACAACAACAATTCCAGTTATCTTCCAATTCGTGCTCTACTTTTTTTTCCTCAGTCTTTAGTTCTACTTCAAGAACGCGAGACTTTAATTCTGGAGTTAGTTCGCCATCCATATCCATAATAGGTGGTGGTCTGTGAAGTCTAGTTGTATTATTGTTTGACATTTGAAAAAACGACTGCTCGTATTTCTGCTAATTGGTTTGCTTGGTCTTGTAATATATTAAGTAAAAGTTTATTTTCTTTTTTCTAAATTAACTACCTTTTCCACCATGTGTTGAAAAGCACTGACCAATATTGGTATAAAACTTGTATATGTTATGCCTTCAAGATTTCCATTTCCATCGTCTGCTTTCATTCTCCACTTTCAGATACAAATTCAGGAAATATTTTTTTAACTTCATCAGCAATAAATCCGTGGTTCTTTTGTTCTTTCTTTTCGTCTGATTTCAAATAATATGAACAACAATTTATTTTCATTAGTTTCTCACAACAATCCCCGCAGTCTAATGTTTTAATATCTGATTTTAGCCTCCTGTCCGATGAGTTTGTCCAAGCACCATTAAGTGGAACATAATTATAACTGCCAGACGGCTCACCTGAAGAGTTTGAAGTAGTCCAAGCATGTAGAATTCCCTGAGATGCACGGACCACACCATAATTTGAATATCCTCCTGATTTCATATATATTTGTGGGTCGTAAGTAGAACTTGGTCTTTGTCTTAATGTTAAAAATCCGCTTGATGTTGTTGGAAGAGTTAATGTTGAAAAACAACTTATAGCACTCTGAGCATAGATAACTCCACTTCCCCTCGCATAAAAATTTAAATCTTGATTGGTATTGCTTCCCGTAGCATATATTGAATTATAACCAAAACCAACTCCCTGTGTCCCGTTGCTGTGTCTGAATTCAACACCGGCAGAAGATGCTCCAAGATTGGCTGTGACATATAACCCGACTGGTGTAGCATGATACCCACTTCTTGCTTCTCCTCTTATATCTGCAGTGCTATTAACAACAGATATGCCCGCATTCGCCGTTATTAATCCACTTGCTGTTAATGTTGTTGTTGATATCCCCGCATTTGCCGTTATTAATCCACTTGCTGTGAATGTTGTTGTTGATATACCCGCGTTTGCTGTTATCGCTCCACTTGCTGTTATTGCCTTCGTTGTTAATAAGCCCGATGTATCAAGTTCCAGAGCGAGAGACCAAGGAACAGCAACCCCTACACTTTTCCCGCTATCACACAAAAATCTAAGTTTATTATTCCATTTACTAATTAGAAAATTAGAACTCGCATAACTTGATTTCCATCCGCCAGCATCTAAATACGCATCAAAGGTCATATTTATGTTATTATGACTTAAATTAGTTAGTTGAAAAGTAGGATATTTATCTTCTGTTGTAATCGCTTGTATGTGTGCTCCATAAAATAGTTTCAACTTTCTTCCATGCCTGTTCAGCAGGCTGGAAAGCAAGGTCCTGATGAAGGCGTTCCTGCTGTCAGCTCCCGAACACCTCTCCATGGCGGATGCGGTATCGGCTGATCATTATCAAAAATAATGCGGGGAAGCTGCAGTCGTTCCTCTTCCGAAATAAAAGTTAGGTTCCGTATTTTCGCTTCCCTATCAGGTGGCTTTGCCCATGGCTGGGCATGCAACTTATCCAAAAATCTAACTTGAACCTCTTTGCCAGCGCGGTCTATGCATGAAATGTGCCCCGGGCGGCCAGGCAAACCGCCGTCACCCTCCTTACCGTCATATTCCACGCATGAAAGCGAGCCAGGATTAGATATCATATCCTCAATTTGATATATTTCTGACTGGGAGCAATATCTTTTTGCTAGCTTTCTAACGTCTTTCTTGAGCTTGGGTGTCGCAAAGTCGATAGGCGGTAGCTCGGCAGGAACCTCAGTGTCTTTGGAGACAACACAAAATAATATTAGCAAGTTAACTTGAATTTACGGAAACACAGCAATTCAAGATGAAAAAGAAGTTTGTACCTGGAAGCCCAGTGAGAAACTTAATCGGCTCTGCGCCATCCTTAGTCGGTCTGTCTCCCACTCCATGCCAGTGCTCTTGCGCGTCACCCCACGTTCTGTACTCGCCGGTAGGTAGGCATCCAACTTGCGAGCTTGCGGTAAACCGCCATTGCAATGGACGATTATAATATGTGATGTTGGCGTTCACACAGGGACCAAAAAATCTCGTCCAGTCGTAATTCGTCTTGATGATCAGTAGCACAAATGAATTTCTGTTCTTTTTAAACGACTTGAGAACCTTGAACAGAGCTCCAGCAAGACTAGTTGTGAGAAAAGTCGATCGCATGCCCATCTTGATGGTTCGAAACTTCTGGTTGTCACTGGAATAACCATGATGTGGAACAAGTCGGTTCAATCTGATCTGCCACCTCCAACCCCTGACAATAGCGTAGTTTAAGAAAGCCAATGTCGTAACGCCTGTGTTATCACCGGCTCCATCACACTCCAAGTTGAGCAGCCAAGCTGCCATGGTTTGTGGTGACCATAGTTCCCATCGGAGCAAATGATACAGCATTGTTACGTTACTGTTCATGCCATGTGCCACCGCCTGGCTGTAGCAAAAAATGAAAGTCTGACCGGAGGTGTAGCATGAAGTAACTCCAAGACACATCCGTATGACATATTTGCCCCTGAATTCGTCGGCAGCTCGTCGACAAGATGGATACTGAATCGGTGGTGTCATATCAGTGGAAATAGTTGTGCATGTCGGATCTCCAGGAGCACTAGTTTTTCTTTTCATGCTCTCAATCCGATTAGTCCGATGTATTTTGTGGTGCATGTCGCTTCTCCGTTTATAGTCAATCTGTGCTTCTTTGTTGTCGAGGCCAGTCTCTTTTTGACGCTTGAGCTCTATGCACTCTGCTGCTAGCAACGTACAAATATCGTCCTTCGCCCAATCGTTGTCTGCGAAACAATCATCAGGAGTAATATTGATCGACACATAATATCATTAGTACCTCGAATCGGCTTGACGTTTTTGAAATCGTTCCTCCAGACCTTGTTGACTAGATCAACCTTTGGTGGATGCGCAGGATCTAGGTCGCACGTCATAGAGTCCATCATCTCCAAAGCTTTTTGTTTCCAGTGGTCTACCACGTACTCGTAGACTTCGCTTTTTTTTTTCAAGTCTTGAAGCTTCCAAATACCGCCTGAGGTACTGTCAAGGCCCATGGGCAACTGCCACTTCTCGCAAAGCAAGATTCCAATAAGATCCTCAGTAAACGGCTTCGCGCGACCGCCCTTAATAGCAATCTTTTTGCCGTTTCGAACGAGACGTTTCGCTGTCCGTAGCATAGGCATTCCAACTCCGTGTATTCGCATCCACATCCTTTTGCATACCTTTTCTCCTTTGTACAAATACTGCCACATATACTTGTTTGAGATCATGACCTCCAGCTGGGTTTGAAGCGAATGCCCTAGCTCGGCTAGAGAAAGTGAACAGGAAGCAATACGTTCAGTAATGACGTCGCGCGTGTCAACCCACAAGTTGCACATCCATTTCGTGCAGCAAAACGCCTTCACTTCTATTTCAAGACGAGCATACGTCATTCCGAGCCAGTGCTTAAACGCAGCCGGTCTCTGCAGCTTGGGACTCCCTGGCTTTCGATTGATCATGTTGTATGGTCTGTTGGTCCGGCGAGCCCTTGTCGATGTTGGAATAGTAAGATTCATAGCTAAATACAATGGTTGGCTTGAGCTTTTGATCCTCATGTCAAGATTGAATGTTTCCTCATCATCGCATGGAGTTGCATTCTCTACACATTTGCTTAGCTGGCCTGTGATGTACTTGCATGACCAAGAAAAATCGTTGGTGCAAAAGTCCTATGGCAAAACAGAACTGTGTACAAGCAGCACTATCTATCTATGTATCTATATATGTAACACCTTAGTTGCAGGCCTAGGTGTGTGCTGAGTTCGAAACAAACCAAGGTCGTCGCAGCCCTACGAGTCAGTATTCACACTCAATAATTATCCATGCATAATTATTCTATTTACTTCTGAATCAGTTACTGTGTGGCTTGGCAGCTCCGGATTTTCACATCCATCAGAAAAAACAGCACTCTCAGTATCAGATGCCTACAAGTCAACATAAAGTTAGTGATTGTTTTGCAAATAAATAAAAAATGTCATGCCTGGTTCTGAAAATCTGTAGCAGCTCCTGAAACAGATTCAAAATGCTCCTCCATCTGCTATATGAAAGCAAGAACATGACAATATGGATTAATCAAATTAGATGAGAATTACATCATCAATGACGTCCCAAGATTCAAGCAAATCCACAGCGCGCTGAATATCGGATCCCTACAACCCATGCAAATAAGATAATATTTAGAAGTAACTGATTTTTCATATTAGAAATAAATATAAACCATAGTCATTTTTGTCGTCTGCTTCACCTGTGGCTCCTAATATGAATGCAAACGCACATTAATATTTCAATCAATTATCACTTATATATATGATTTAAAACCTCTTCTGTCCAAGAATCTAGAATAGACAGCGCGTTTTGTGAAGCTTGCGTAGACGACGAACGTCTTGTGGGTGTAGCTATACAAATATTATATATGTAATCATATGTGAAATTGCAACTTCAAATTGAAAACCTGTTTCTGGAGTATCCCAAGAATTTAGAAGATCCAGAGCAACAGTTGACGATCTCGGTGGAGGTGGAGGCGGCTCTTCTGAAGGTGGAACTATGAAAAAAAATTTATGTTCCTGCTGAGCCTTTTGCCACCGCATCTCAAAAACAGGGATTTGCTTTCTTTGAGCACAGGCTTGCCTCATGAAATGTGGATGTGCTTTTGCAGCACTAAGCTCAGCTGTCGAAGAATTTTGAACAGTTTGCAGAGATGATTTGTCCAGATATTAAAGGAGGATCTGTTTGCGCGCAAGGATCGGTTTCGACAGAGCAACAACATTTGTTCCTTTCAATATCTTTGCGTTTGCTGATGTCTGATACATTTGCAGCCCACTGTTCAGGATGTGCATCGCGTTGTAGTAGTTCGAACCGAGAGACAGAATGGGCTGGAGACCAACAACCAATCCACGATGAGTTCTCATTCGAAAATGCATATTTGCAGCTTGTTCTCTGGTCGTATCGCCATGCTCCGAAAGTTGCACGCTTCCTGGATCAAGCAAGCCCAATTCAAAACTTTTAGGAAGATCAGTAGTAGTAAACAAACCACATGCTACAACTTTTCCTGGTAAATCTATCCAGTCGATCACCACTGGCGCCAGTGTGGCACGCTCCAAAGCTGATCCTGTCCAGACGTTTTTTACGCGCCATCCTTTTCCGTCACTTTCTGTTCGCGTTCCTTTTCTGCCTCATTTTGAGGTTTTTTTTTGTTGCGCGAGCTGCGATGGTTGCGCGAGCTGCGATCAAGGAAGTTCGGTGCAGTGCCATAATCGGGACGTGGGAATAGCTCTGCTCGCAACATCACAAACCGATATACATATTCTGTTTTGATATCACTTCTCCTTTCAACTGGAAATTTATCGACGCTTTTCCATATGTTATATGCTTGCGTGAGCTGCCACAGCTTGGCAATCCTTACGTGAACATCACGTACTTCAACCATCCTGATTTCACTCTCAACCTGTCAGGTGCGATGACATGCTCCATACTGGAAGTGTTAGGCGCCGCTGCCTGTACCAGGAGGACGCTACCAAACAAACACACATGTACTATGAGCAGAAAAAAAATGTATAAATAAATGAAAATTATAATAAGAACAAAAATGAAAATGATGATGATGATGATATAATAATAATAATAATAATAATAATAATAATAATAATAATAATAATAATAATAATAATAATATATCTGAGGCGTACTGATGCAGCTAATGGCAATAATAATAATAATAATAATAATAATAATAATAATGTATCTCCTGCCAATTGCTGAGCCAAAAGGCCATGTGCATCCAGTCCTCCATTCCATAAGGAAAGTCTCCACACCAATCGGTGGAATAAAGGAAGTGACGGCATAGAACATTACTCTAGGAGCTTTATACCAATCAGCCCATTGAAAAGGACCAATGGCCTATGTACTCCCTAATAATAATAATAATAATAATAATAATAATAATATTGTATCTCCTGCCAATTGCTGAGCCAAAAGGCCATGTGCATCCAGTCCTCCATTCCATAAGGAAAGTCTCCACACCAATCGGTGGAATAAAGGAAGTGACGGCATAGAACATTACTCTAGGAGCTTTATACCAATCAGCCCATGGAAAGGACCGATGGCCTATGTACTCCCTAATAATAATAATAATAATAATAATAATAATAATAATAATAATAATAATAATAATAATAATAATAATAATAATAATAATAATAATAATAATAGTGCTTCTCTGTCAATGGCTGATGCATTTCTGCACATGCGCCTCCATCGTCTCACCCGTGAGGGGAGTACGAAGAATTGACGATAAGCTCTAATGACACCCCCGCAAGGGCAGTTCCAACACTTCCAGACGGGCCGGTATGTTCAATGAAAATACTGGTCCAGACGGATCGGTATGTTCAATGAAAATACTGGTGGCACCGACGGGAATCGAACTGGCGACAGGGCCCAGATGGTAGAACTTGACCACTGGGCTATCACGGTGTCCAATAATAATAATAATAATAATAATAATAATAATAATAATAATAATAATAATAATAATAATGAGAATAAAGAATAAAAAAGAAAAAGAAGAAGAAAGAAAAAGAAGAAGAAGAAGAAGAACAATAACAACAACAACATATATAAGAAGAAAAAGAAAAAAGAAAAAGAAGAAGAAGAAGAAGAAGAAGAAGAAGAACAAGAAGAAGAAGAAGAAAGAAGAAGAAGAAGAAAGAAGAAGAAGAAAAAGAAGAATAAGAAAAAGAAGAATAAGAAAAAGAAGAAGAAGAAGAATAAGAATAAGAAGAAGAAGAAGAAGAAAGAAGAAGAAGAAAAAGAATAATAAGAAGAATAATAAGAAGAAGAAGAACAAAGAAGAAGAAGAAGAAAGAAGAAGAAGAAGAAGAAGAAGAAGAAGAAGAAGAAACACAACGACATCAATAACAACAGAAGAAGATGAAACAGAAGAAGACGAAGAAGAAGAAGAAGAAGAAGACAACACCAAGAAGAAGAAGAAGAAGAAGAAGAACAACAACAACAACAACAACAGAAGAAGAAGAAGACAACACCAAGAAGAAGAAGAAGAAGAAGAAAGAAGAAGAAGAAGAAAAAGAAAAAAAAAAAAAAAGAAGAAAGAAGAAGAAGAAAGAAGAAGAAGAAAAGAAGAAGAAGAAAGAAGAAGAAGAAGAAGAAGAAGAAAAAAAAGAAAAAAAAAAAGAAGAAGAAGAAAAAAGAAGAAGAAGAAGAAGAAGAAAGAAGAAGAACAAAGAAGAAGAAAAAAAAAAAAAAAAAAAAAAGAAAAAAAAAAAAAAAAAAAAAAAAAAAAGAAAAAAAAGAAGAAGAAGAAAGAAGAAGAAGAAGAAGAAAGAAGAAGAAGAAAGAAGAAGAAGAACAAGAAGAAGAAGAAGAAGAAGAACAAAAGAAGAAAAGAAAAAAAAAAAACAAAGAAGAAGAAGAAGAAGAAGAAACAAAGAAGAAGAAAAAATTTGAAAGAAGAAGAAGAAAACAACAACACAATAACAACAGAAAAGAAGAAACAGAAGAAGAAGAAGAAGAAGAAGAAGAAGAAGAAGAAGGAAGAAGAAGAAAAAAAAGAAGAAGAAGAAGAAAGAAGAAGAAAGAAAGAAAGAAAGAAAGAAAGAAAGAAAAGGAAGAAGAGGAAGAAGAAGAAGAGGAAGAGAAGAGGAAGAAGAAGAAGAAGAAGAAGAAGAAGAAGAAGAAGAAGAAGAACAACAAGAACAACAACAGAAGAAGAAGAAGAAGAAGAAGAAGAAGAACAACAACAACAACACAAGAACAAAAAGAAGGAAAAAGAAGAAGAAGAAGAAGAAGAAGAAGAAGAAGAAGAAGAAGAAGAAGAAGAAGAAGAAAAGAAGAAAAAGAAGAAGAAAATCCAAATTTGCATCCACTTCAATGTCTCAGAACAACATTCTTTTTCAAAGATTTTAAGTTTATTTTTCTTTAAATGTTCATGAAATATAAGGAAATACAATTTCAACAAAAGAGAGCAATAACGACAACTGCAAGAAACACATAAAATTTGGAATAAAAAATATTGCTTAATCAGAAACTTACATCCTCTTTCACATCTCTAAACGATTTTCTTTGTAGAAGCTGTTTAGTTTCCCTGTCTTTCCATGTCATGAAATATCAGGAAATGCAGGTTTAAGAAAAAAGAATACTTACAGCGAACACAACAAAGGATCAAAATTTGCAACGAAAGGTTTTTGCAACACCCACACACAGACAAACACATACACAATAGAGATAATGTTCAGTACTGCCGATAATTGGGTAATTGGCTTTACTATGCATTAAAAGGTCATGTCCATAATCTCATCGGGAGAACCTTCCTCCTC
>WBZZ01006399.1:62500-104931 GCA_019918135.1 Paulinella micropora | reverse complement strand
CAGTAGAGGCCATGAGAAAGACATCCGCCCCACCATGATCACCGCTGGTGCTGCCGCTACAGTGCCAGAGCGGAAGGAATTGGCTATGACTGACGTCTTTTTGCAACTGGCCTCGTCTCCCAAGCCAGCGGGTCCAGAGAGGACGGAGCTGTTGAAAAGGGCTGGCATGCTGGCCGCTGCCCGGTACCGCGCGAGGTACCAAGGGAAAGAACCGCCAAGGCAGAGAGGCTGGTAAACGGCGCCATGCGCAAGATCAATGTCTATTTCGAACAAGACAGAGACATTGTTGAAGCGGCCTGTAAAGAGGTGTTAGAACAGCGAAGCATAGTTAACAATCCAAACATTTCCAAGTATTTCAAGTGTTGAAAAGATTTCTTTTTAATAAACAAAAAAAATTTTCTTCTTCTGCTCTTATTTACCAAAAGGACAAAGGCAAAACTAGAGATGTCTTCCAATTGCGCGACTTGTGGACACGCTACCACTGCTGCTCCCGCCAAACCGGCGCGCAAACCAAGGGCGCCGAGTGCCTATAACGAGGTAACACTGTCACTGGCGCACGCTTTTTGATAAAAATCGCTTTTCCGTTGTTTATAGTTCTTCAAGTCAAAGATGCAGGACCCCGAGATCCGCGCACTCGAGCACAAGATGAGGATGAATGTCATCTCCGAGCAATGGAACCAACACAAGGCGGCTGCTCCTGCTCCTGCTTCTTCTGCGTCTGCACCCCACTCGGAACAGGTATCGGCAGCGAGCGAGGCACTCCCCGCTGGACGCCCTGTCCTCGTGCGTTCGATCTAACCAGCGCACAGAACGCGAGACCAAGGGCATCCGAGAGGTGCTCGTTTTCGCTGAGGCATTTAGTCTCGCCAGTGACGTTGAACGATTCTATTAAATTCTGTGCTAGAACCCTTGACTGTAACTTGAATTTGCCTTTGATCCCTCCGGACATGACCGGTGTCAACGAAAAAAAGCAACTGAACTTGAATGAGCTCTGATAATAGAGCAGCTCCTTGGCACCGAGTGCCAGCATCGTTGCTCCGGCCGCTGCTTGAATTAAGAGGTTGTCCGGATTGGTATTTGCTCTCCCGAACACTTGGTCCTCTACCACGCAGACGTCGGCGTTGTACAGTTCATCGATCGCGTGCAAGCACGCCGACAGAGACTTGGTCTTGAAGCTGTCAATGTCGTCCTGTCTGGCGATGTCTAGCACGCTGGCATAGGTGACGGTGATAGCGTTGGTGCGGTCGTCCTTTGTGAGCACAACCACTCCAAGATTTCTCAGCCCGGGTCGATTGATACCACTTTTTTCATTTTCGCGTATCTTTCCTTTTGTTTTAATACGAGACGAACTTTCTTTTTTTATACGTCCTCATACCAACTGAGGCTCACGTACACGTCGGCACTGCCTGTAGTGGTCGAGGCGGCCAGACACAGCACTTCTCCGGGCCCGACGTTGATGTCCAGCTTGCTCAAGTCTAGCGAAGCGGCGGCCGAGCCGGTCGAGGACACGACGCACGCCGCGGCCGCATTGCCGCCACTGACGTTCACCAAGCTCGTGCTGTACTCGGTGTTAGAAGCGGCCGAGTCGTGGTTCGCGTAGGTCGGCGCGCTGCCAAACGTGGCCTGGGTCAGCACGCGCAGGGTCACTGGTTTCGTG
This sequence comes from Paulinella micropora, assembly GCA_019918135.1. Taxonomy (NCBI): domain Eukaryota; phylum Cercozoa; class Imbricatea; order Euglyphida; family Paulinellidae; genus Paulinella; species Paulinella micropora. The sequence goes on along the minus strand of WBZZ01006399.1, from coordinate 103,274 downwards.
CCGCTTACGACGGCGACCGTCAGCAGCAGCGGGTACAGCACGTCGTTGTTGGCCAGGGCCCCAATCAAGGTCTTGTTGCGGATGGTCAGCACGTTCTGTTCGGTGGCGCCGATGGTCTGCATGGTGGGACGGGCAAAGGTCAGGCCAAGCTGTCGCACAAAGCCCTCGACAAAGACACCGACCGAGGCGCTGCGCAGCTGTGCGCTCGCGCCAATCGTCTGCAGACGGAAAGGCAGCGAAGCGTTCGACAGCGACGGCAGGGTGTTGGCGCCCGCGTAGCGTATGCGGTGCACAGGCACGAGGGCGCCGTCCAGCTGCCGCTCGGTCGAGAAGACGATGGCGCCAAAGCCCAAGTACTGGAATTTGATTTCGAAGATATTGCCCTTTGACCAGTCCTTGCGGTCCAAGCTGTCACTGCCGAGGCAGGTATCCAGGTTCCAGTTCTTTTGGTCGATGTACGTGTCCACGCCCGCGTTGCGGTGCAGGATGCGCAGCCGGTTGAGCTGTGTCTGGTCCTGCACGAAGAAGAACCCGTTGGAGTCGTCGCCGATGCCCGCCAGCGCCGTATTGGCCGCGTTCGCCGCCGCGGGAAAGATGGCAGTGAAGCGGCAGACCAGCCCTTGCCCCGCGCGGTACTTGCAGCGCCTGAGGCTCTGGGCCTGGGCCGTGCCGCTCAGCGACACCAGGCCGTTGGCGCAGGCCACCGTGCCAGAGGTAGTGAACTTGCGCGGGTTGAGCGAGCCGGCGTAAGGGAAAGCCTCCTGCAAGAGCGGCGTAGGGTACGCGACCTTGTGCTCTCCAAAGGCCGTGGTCATGGAGGGCAACGGCTTGGTCTCGATGGTGTCCTCCAGCCGCAGCCGTTTCGTGCCGCCGAGCGTCAGTGACATTTTTTTATTCTGTTAGTAGTTAGTGACCAGGAAAATAAGTTTTTTTGGTACAAACAATGAGCTCCTGCGCAACATTAGCAAAATGAACCTGCTGGTCAGGAGCAAGGACCGGGACAGGGTACAGGGAGTGGGCGATTCAGCAGAGTTCCGGCTGCCCTTGTCAGAGGCCATCGAGGGCCGGTACAAGCTCATTTGGGCCACGGTGCCCAACGCGCTATACAACGTGAATTCGAAAAACAACAAGTTGTACCTAACCAGCACGGCCACGGGCGACGTGACCATTACGATTCCGTCGCAGAATTACACCGGTGAGACCCTGGCGGACGCGCTGCAGAGTTTGCTGATCAACGAAGGGTACGTGCAGCCCGGGCAGACGATCGGCATCACGTACCTCGATACCCACCTCAAGCTGCAGTTTACGTTGAGCGCCGGCGCCGAGTTCACGATCTACTGCAGGCAATCCAATACGGACAGCGCACACGCGGTGCTCGGCTTCGAGACTTCGGCACAGGACGCGGCGGCACAGCTGACTCCGGGCAGACCAGGGTCTTGCCCAGTGTCGTGGCGCTGGGCCTACCGACCAGCCTTGGCATCCGGATCAAGGAGTGCTCGAGCTTGGCCTACTCGGTCGGCGGCTTCTACGAAGTGTGGAACGGCAGCAGCGTCACGCGCGGCACCAAGGATCACTCGGCCAGCCTGATCATTCCGTTCCTGGCCTCGAGCGGCGGCTATCAGTCTTCTGCGCAGGACAGGCACGACCAGTACGTCTACTTTCCTAGCCCTGTCAAGTATCTCAACATCCAGGTCGTGTCGCCGGACACGCGCGACAAGGTCGACCTCAATGGAGCAGATTGGGAAATGCTGCTGAGCAAGGCGTAAGGAATTTTTTTTAATCTTCGTAAGAAGAGAAGATATAGAGAAAGCGAAGAAAAAAAGCGATATGTCCGGTCGTGCCCTCCGGCCCGGTATCGGACGTCGTGTAGCTAGTGCCAGAGCGGCTTACGGACGACCCCCTCGCGGGCCACGACCCCCTCGCGGGCCACGCAGGAGAGCACCAGCACCAGTTGCAGCGGCAGAAGCACCGCCGCCGGACCCAGTCGAGCAGCACCACCACGACCCGGTCGAGTACACGCGCTACCTGCTGGCCCTGACCAAAAGAAAGAAGAACAGCGCGAGCGTGCCGCCCTTCAAGCTCAAAGCGGCCAGACGGAAGAAGAAGAAGAAGACGAAAATTTAAATCTTGTCACAAACTTTCTTTTAAAAAGGATGGACGAGAAAACTATAGCGCCGCGGGAGGACTCGCACGACTCGGATGACTCGGACGTAAAGCGAGAGGAAGAGAAGTGGTCTTCGAGACACGAGCAGTATTTCGCGAGCGTGGTGGACGAGTGCGCCCTGCACGCGCGCCTCAACAACTCGGCCGGCTACTACTACTACAACCGTTTTCTGTTGTTTGGCTTGCTGTCTACGATCGTGCCGGCGATCTGTTCCGTTATCGTGGGCAAACTTCGGTTTCAAGGCATGTGAAGCGGGCCGGGCGGGCTACGACTGGGTCAGCGTGACCTGCCTGATCGTAGTAGCCATCGTCTCCGGCACCAACAGCTTTTTCAACTTTGGACAAAAAGCAGAGCGCCACTTCTCGTGCGAGATCCTCTTTGAGATGGTCAAGAACGAGCTGTCTGTCGAGATGGCCAAGAAGAGGCGCTTTAGATTAGCGGCGGACGTGCTGCTGGTCAAGATTACCATGGCAATAGAGAAAGTGCGCTCGAACGAGCAAGTTATACCGGCAGTGGTGTTGTGGGCGCACCGCCTGGACCGCGAGAAGCTGGCCAAAGCGCGCGCACAGATGGTGACGAGCGGCGAACCGGTCAGGATCCACCACAGCACGCCCGTGACGATGGGCAGGCACTTGATCCCGATGCCTACTTAGCTGATAGTGCAGACCTTGGGACACAGCTCGCAGAAGTTGGTAGCGAGCGCGGCCTTCACGAGCTCCCAGATAACATCAACCACGGGCGGGATGGGCTTGTCCACGTTGTCGTCGGGACACAAGTCCACGAGCACTGCAACGAGGATCTGCTTCTTCTCCTCGCCCGTGTGGTTAGTATAGAGAGCAAGGTACTTGACCCCGTGGACAATGAGCTGCGGCACGCTCTGCCAAGAGAAATCGCTGTATGTGCGCTTGAGCTCGAGTGCGAGCTCGTGCGAGGTTACGGCGATGGACTCCTGCGACGAGGGCATCAGCCGTTGTTCGGTCTTACGTCTTTGCAACATGATTTGTTCTTTGTTGTTGTTTTGCGCCACAAGAAAAAAATATATCCTCTTTCCCTTTATTATTAAAAGGGATGGCCTTGCTGAAACTGGACAACCGGCAGTTGAACGAATTATGGACACCGAAGAAAAACTGCTCGTGCCGGAAGCATCGCGATTTTGTCTCTTCCCGATACGGCGTCCGGACCTGTATTCATTCTATGAAGCTTCCCTGCGGTCGTTCTGGACGGCAGATGAGGTAGACCTGAGCCGGGAACAGACCGATTTCAAGAAACTGAGTGCAGACGAGCAGCATTTTATTAAGATGGTGCTGGGCTTCTTTGCCTCGAGCGACGGCATCATCCAAGAGAACCTGGCCGCTAATTTTTTGGCCGAGGTGCAGTATTCCGAAGCGAGACTTTTTTATTCTTACCAGATCTTTAATGAGGCCGAACACTCGCGGACCTACAGCCTGTTGATCGACACGATCATCAGCGACCAGCAAGAAAAAGACAAACTGTTCAATGCGATCACACAGGTCCCGACCGTCGCCCAGAAAGCCAAGTGGGCGCTACAGTGGCTCAGCCCGGCTCGGTCGTCGTTTGCCGAGCGGTTGGTGGCGTTCGCTTGTGTGGAACTTGTACAGTTCGCATCCTCTTTTGCCTCAATATTCTGGCTGAAACAAAAGCACCCGGGCCTGCTGCAGGGCCTGTGCACCAGCAACGAGTTTATCGCGAGGGACGAGACGCAGCACGGCCTGTTCGCGTGCCACTTGTACAAGCACCACGTGTCCAACAAGCTACAGATGTCACGCGTTTTCCAGATTGTCGCGGGCTGCGTCGAAGTCGAGCGGAGGTTCATCAGCGAGTCGCTGCCCGTGAATCTGTTGGGCCTGAACGCGACGCTGATGGAGCGGTACGTCGAGTTCGTGGCCGACGGCCTGTTGCAGAACTTGGGCCTGAGCGAAAAGCTGTACGGGGTGGCCAAGTGCCCTCTGCCCTTCATGGAGCAGCTAGGCGTGGTAGGCAAGACCAACTTTTTCGAGAAGAGAGTGAGCGAGTACGCGCGGGCGCCGGCCAAGGAGCCCGAATGGGGCCTAGACCAGGACTTCTAGCCATTGATGGTGTCTGGCATCTCCACGACTGTCTCTTCTAGTGCCATTTCGGCCTCGACGGCCGCGTGGGCGGCAGACTCGGCGGCCGCCTCCGCCTCCTCTTCTTGTTGGATCAACTGCTTGATCTGCAGGCGCGTCTCCCTGCAACCACAGACCCTTTCGCACAGCGCGATCTGCAGCTGTAACTTCTCTCGTTCGACGGCCAGTATCCGGTGGCGGGCTAGGCACGTGGCCAGCTCGTTTGCGTTGTCAGCTAATGCTTGTCGCAATGCGTCCATTTTTAATTAAAAAATACAGACTCGAAAGAAAAAAAAAATCAGCCCGGAATCTCGGTAATAGTCACTCTGCCCCTTTCGTAAACAGCCGTCCCGCCAATAACAAGTTTCCAAGTGACAGCGCCTTGTGTGTCGCCGTAAGCTTCGAACCAAATATATTCGTTCGCTGCCACTTCCATGATACCCGACAGGCTTAGCGAAGTGTACCGCCCGTTGCCATAGAGCCCATGGGCGCCCCCTGTTACCTCAAAATTGGCTTCTGTCTGTTGTACGCCGGTGCTCGAGGCGGGTCTCACTGAATTCCTTTCGACCCAGACATCGTAAAAGGCGCCACTGGTCGGCGGGTTGTTGGTAGCCGCTGCTGAAGTAATAAACTTGAATGAGGCAGTGATCAGCCATTTCCTAGGCATACCGGACGTGTTCTGCCAGGTCGTGAAGCCGTTAGCATTGCTTACAGTGATATTGCCGTACACGGGCGCCAGCATCACTACGCCATCGACCGGGATCTTCCTGCCAGTTCCACTATTAACAGTGACGGTCGTGTCGCTCGTCAGCCAGTGGCCACGGTCCCAGGTGCCCAGCTCGAACTCGCCGAGGTCATTGAGCTGGAGCACGCGGTCCGTGCCGGCGGAGGGCAGCGCGGTCGGCAGCTTCAGCGTGTTTTTGCCGCACACGATCGAATCAACGCCCGTGAGGCCCGTGGCAGTGGCCGACACGCCCTCGGACTCAACGACGGGCGCAAAGGTCCCCACGGCGGCCTGGGTACTCGAATTTGTCGAAGTGACAATAAACCGGTGGTAGTAATAGAACGCGGTCGAAGCGGGCGCGCTCGAGTTCAGGGTCTGTAACGTCGAGGTAAAAGAGAAGTTACCAGACCAGACCAGTGTCCAGGTACTGCCGTTGTCCGACCCCGCCAACGTGAAGCTTTTAGTCGAGCTACAGAGAGAAGAGGTATTAGTCAGCGCGATGCTCGTGATTCTGTAACGGCGCCGCTGGTTCTGGAGCGTAAAGTACTCACCATACACGTTGCTGCCGCCCACGTTGGTAACGGCATTGTTGGTCGTGTTGATACTCCCGTCCGAATTGTAGTTGCCGAGGCTAGTCCAGCCATTGGCGGCGACACCGTCGAAAACTCTGTAGCTCTCCTGGCCTACAACTGCGGAAGAGTGGCTGAGCACCCAGTTAGGGTCCGTAGTAGGCGTATAGGCCGACATGGAAGTCCAGGTCGGCAGCGTCACCGAGCCAGTAGTCACGACCGTAGTGGAAGTGCTCTGGGTCACCATCTGCCCCGCAGAAGTCAGGCTCAGAACGGCGGTCTGGGCCGGCGTGGAGGCCGGCAACAACGAGCTGGCCGCAAGCTGGCCCGCCGAGTCCAGCGTGACCAGCGACGTCGAGCCGGGCAGGCTAGCAGGCACTCTGACAGACGAGGCGGCTAGCTGCCCCCCGCTAGACAGGGAAACGAAGGACGTGTTGGACGGCAACGCGGTCGGCAGCAGGAGTGCAGAAGAACCAGAAGCCGGAGCGGAGAGCGTGCTGGTGCCGCCCGCCCCGCTAAGTGACAGCGAGCTAGCAGCCCCTGTCGCTAGCTGACCACCTGAGTCGAGTGTCACTAGCAACGTGCTGCCTGGCAGAGAGGCTGGCACCTTTAGCGCAGAAGCGCTCAGCTGCCCCGCAGAGGTCAGCGACGTCAAAGAAGTGCTGGCGGGCAGCGAGCTAGGAAGGCTCAGTGCGACCGTCCCGGTGCTCGCGATCGTAGATGTACCGATCGTCAGTGGCGACGTGTGTGTATGCGAGTCCACGTAGCTCTTGTTGGCGCCGTCTGTCCCGTTTGCGGGGAGTGCTAGGTTCTTAACTCTGAGAGCAAGCCCGCTGTAATCGAAACTCAGCGCGCTGATCTGGAAGTAGTTATTAACGCCACTATTTTCAGTTACTATCAGCACCGCATACCGACAGATCACGGGCGCAGTAGGTGTAAAAGCGGTTTCTGTAGCGTCGGCGAAGTTGTAATTTGTTGTCTGTGCTTGCCAGGTGGTCCAAGTATTGCCGTCGTCGCTGACTGCCATCACCCACTTGCGAGGCGATCTTTGTACAGAAGTAGTGATGTAGTACGCGGTCAGCCGCACTTCCGCCCCGAAATCGAGCTGGATCCACTCCCCATTCACGTTCGAGCCTCCCACTGTCTTGAACTTGTTGCTGGTGTAGGCACCAGTTGAGGTGTTGTAGACGCTCAGTGGTGTACACCAGAAAGTACCAGTGCCGTTACTATCAAACGCCTTATAAGGGACGGACGTACTGAACGAGCCACTAGCGCTCACAACAAACGTCTGACTGCCCGACGTCCAGCTCGCGGATGTCATGCCGTTAGGCATTTTGCTGCCACTCGGAGAGTCTGTAAAAGCAAGACTGTGTCCAACCGGCTGCGCATGTGCCAGGCTGCCGCTGCCGTCTACCGTGACTAGCGATACCACGGACGGCAGACCACTGAAAGTCTTAATGGCGCTGGAGCCTGTGCCAGGAGCGGAAAGTGTGCTGGTGCCCCCCGCCCCGCTGAGTGACAGCGAGCTAGCAGCGCCTGTATCGAGCTGGCCACCGGAATCGAGTGTCACTATCGAAGTGCTGCCTGGCAGAGCGGTAGGCAGCTTGAGAGCGGAAGAACCAGAGGCTGCCGCAGAAAGCGTACTGGTGCCGCCTGCACCGCTGAGTGACAGCGAGCTAGCAGCCCCTGTTGCTAGCTGACCGCTGGAGTCGAGGGTCACTAGCAAAGTACTGCCTGGCAGAGAGGCCGGCACCTTTAGCGCGGAGGCGCTTAGCTGCCCCGCAGAGGTCAGCGACGTCAGCGAAGTGCTGGCAGGCAGCGCACTGGGCAAGCTCAGCGCAACCGTCCCTGTACTCGCGATCGTAGACGTACCGATCGTCAGCGGTGACGTGTGCGCGTGTCCGTCTACGTAAGCCTTGTTGGCAGCGTCGGTGCTGACTAGCGGCGCCGCTGTGATCTTGATTGCGGGGCACGTCGTGTAGTCGAAGCCAAAGTGGTTGATCGCACAGAAGCTAGAAGCACCTGCGCCCATGATAGAAGCAACAACTATGGCCACGTAGCGGGCAGCCCTTGCGTTGTCGGTCGGAGTGAAAGTGACTGAAGTATCAATTATAAAGGGGAACGATGCATATTGCCACAGCGTCCAGGTAGCGCCGTCCAACGACGTGCCCACCCACCATTGTTTCATTGCTTTACTCAGGCCGCCGGTCTGGCCCTGCAGACAGTACTTCTCCAGTATGACTCCAGTGCCAAAATCTAGCTGGAGCCACTCTCCTGAGTACACTACGCCCGAAAACGTTTTGCTTGCATTGGAGGTGTAGGCGCCGCTAGTGGCATCGTAGGTACCAGTGTTGCTCTGCCAGGAGGAGGTTGAGCCAGTATTGAAGCCGTCGTACGCGTTGCCGTTCCCTGAAGTGGACGCGCTCGCGACCAGGCCGTTCCAGCTGTTGCTCGTCATGCTGTCGGGCTTCTTCACGTACGAAGTGGCTACAAGGCTCAGGCCGTGATAGATGGCCTGGTCCCCGTGCAGCAGCGTGCCGTTGGAGCCCAGTGACACCAAGCTGGTGCTGGCGGGCAGCGAGCTCGGCAGCGAGAAATTGCTTTGGGACATTTCGTACGTGCTCGGGTTGTACTGCAGCACCATCTGGCCTGAACCGCTCGCTTGGCCCGACCTCACCGGCCTGATGGTAGTCGAACCAGCTGTGCTAACATTCATGTCCGCACCGCTTGCGTTCAGCACGATCGCGTTTGTTGCAGGCACCGACAGGGCGTTATCGCACCCACCAATCGCAATGCTGTCCGCCCCCAACACGGCGCCCGCGTGTGACCCGATAGCTACGGACCGCGCTCCTTGGTTTGTGGTGCCCGCATAATATCCTATCGCCACGGATCGCGCCCCTTGGTTGGTGCTGCCCGCCGTCGCGCCTATCGCCACGGCGTTGTCGCCTTGATTCTCGTTTCCGGTAGTATCTCCCACTGCGACAGCGCCCGAGCCTTGCGTAACCATCCCGGTATAATCGCCTATCGCTATGCTAGCGCTCCCCTGCTTCAGGTCCCCGCCGGCCAGGTAGCCTACAGCGAGCGCGCCGCTAGCCTGTCGGAAGAGATCCTCTATCGTCTTGGTGTTGATCACGCCTGTTTCCTTCACCAGTATGCCGCTAGTGACGGGCATGGGCAAGAAGTCGCCCTCCGCGTAGCTCATGGCCCCGTCCGCTCCGGCCGCCAACAGCTTCGTACTTGCAGGAAGGGAGGCCGGCAGCTTGAGTGCACAAGAACCACTGGAAGGAGCCGAAAGAGTGCTGTTGCCGCCAGCCCCTGTCAGCGTGAGCGTCGATGAGCTCAATTGGCTGCTCAGGCCTAGCACACCGTCCGGGTCGACCGTCACCAGCTGCGCGGCCGAGGCGGGCAGAGGGTCAGGCAGCCTCGCGAGAGTGTCAGGAATCGTCGTGACCGTGTAGTCGGTGTCCATGAGCACGATCGCACCATTACCGCTAGGAGCCAGGGACGGCTGCTTGAGCGTCCTGTCCTTGACCGCAAAGATCGAGCCGTCCGGGTCCATGGTCACGACACAATCGTCCTGGGTAGGCATGATCGACGGGAACTTCACTGCTCCCGCCACCTGGTGGTCGACGTACGCCTTGGGCGCCAGCTGCGAGGCCTTGGTCGGGTAGCTGGTGTTCTCGAGGCAGCCGGCATTGTACAGCTGGTAGTCGAAAGCCAGGCTCCGCATGTACCAAACCCCCGCCCCGTTGTTTTTGGTGCAGATTACGCGCAGGTACCGAGCGTAGTCGGCCGAGGTTGCCGGCGTGAACGTGCGCAGGCTGTCGCCGACAAAGGTCTGGGCCGTCTGGCTGTCCCAAGTGAACCACCGGCTGCCGTCCGCGCTGTAAGCAACTACCCAGTCCCTGGGCGCAGTAATAGCCCCCGCAGACGTGAAGTGGTAAGCAGTGACCTTGGCGTGCATCGGTAGATCGAGCTGGAGCCACGCGCCCGCTACAGGGAGATTATCTACCATCGTCTCGATCATGGCAGTGTAGTTGTTGCCGCTGTAGCTGTCGGGCGCAGTGGTGCCCCATAAGGTCGAAAAGTCACTGTCAAAGGCCAGGTAGGCCTGGGCAGAATTGCTAGAGGCCGAGGCCACAAAGCCAGCGGAGCTGTTAGCAGTCATCCCGGCCGGCTGGTTAGTTTTCGCTTCAGTGTCCAGCGTCAAGGTAATCAGGTCCGCTAGATCGACTAAGTGCGGGTTGCCGGACGTAGTCAGCCTGTGAGCGGTATTAAGCGCTACCGCCTCGTTCGCGGCCACGCCGCCTGTGGCCCATCTCACGCCCCCGTCGCCGTCACTAATCAGGACATCGCCGGCCTGTCCGTCGACCGGCAGTACGAAATCGTCGGCCGCTCCATCCAAACGACGCCGTTTATACGATCTCGCAACTTCCATTTGTTGCTGATTAAATAATATAATAAGAGGAGAAGTTTTTTTAATTAGTTTACAGGATCTCATCTAGAAAATTGTCGACAAAGCGCATGCGTTCTTCCCAAGTGTCTCCGCCGGGGACGTCGCGAGCGGGGTTAATACAGGCGCCGTCGCCATAAGGGCGGCACACTAGCGAGGCCAAGTCCCGGGGGTCGCCTCTCTTGCCTGTGCCGGACCAGTAGAGCTGGCCTTCAAAAAAGCAGGCGCCGCAAGTAGGACAAACAGCTAGCATGCCGGAACACTGTTATAGTATTAAAACAGAGAATTAAAAAATGCGAGCGGTGCCACCCTTGTCAGAACCCACACCTCCCGCCAGGTTCGCCACTACCCCCACCCCCCCCCCCACCGCCACCACGGTTCTGGCAGGTGCCACCGCCCACCCCTCTGTCACTACCCTGGCAGCGGGGGCCCCCTCCCCCTCCCTCTAATCCAGCCACCTGAAAAATCCGGTGGCCGGTGCCGCTGTCAGAACCCACACCTGAGCCACTTTTATTTACCATATAAATAAACCTAGCTGGCAGGGGTTCTGACAGCCACCTGAAAAATCCGGTGGCCGGTGCCGCTGTCAGAACCCACACCTGAGCCACTTTTATTTACTATATAAATAATCCTATCTGGCAGGGGTTCTGACAGCCACCTGAAAAATCCGGTGGCCGGTGCCGCTGTCAGAACCCACACCTGAGCCGTTACGCTACGCTATAACAATAACTGGCACGGTTCTGGCAGGTGCCACCACTCCCTCTTTGTCAGAACCCACACCTGAGCCGTTACGCTACGCTATAACAATAACTGGCAGGGTTCTGGTCTGGTGCCACCTGATGCCAAGGCACCGGGGGGCCCCCTCCCTCCCCCCCCCCCTCTTTTTTTCCTTCTGGTGGGGCCACCGTGTCAGAACCCACACCTTGTCCGTTACTCTCCGCTATACTCATACTTGGCAGGGTTCTGGCAGGTGGCACCGGAGCCCACTGTGTCAGAACCCACACCTGAGCCGTTACGCTGCGCTATAACAATACGTGTAGGGGTTCTGAAAGCCACCACCACCGCGGGGGAAAAAGAGGGGAGGGGTGGGGGGGGGTCCCCCGGGGCCGTGGCATCAGGGGCGGGTGCCACCGTGTCAGAACCCACACCTGGGCCGTTACGCTGCGCTATAACAATACGTGTAGGGGTTCTGGCGTGGTGCCACCTGATGCCAAGGCACCGGGGGGGCCCTCCCCTCCCCCCCCCTCCTCTCTTTTCCCGCCGGTGGCGAGCCTTGTCAGAACCCAGACCTTGTCCGTTACGCTCCGCTAATACCCATACCTGGCAGGGTTCTGGCAGGTGGCACCGGAGCCCGCTTTGTCAGAACCCACACCTGGGCCGTTACGCTCCGCTAATACTCTTATGTGGCAGGGTTCTGGCAGGTGGCACCAGCCGGATAATACCAGGTGATATGGCCGAAATAGGCAATGTTGCGCCAAATGCCGAAATTCCCCCGGGGAATGCCTTTTTCCCGTGTGATACGCAAATGCCGAAATTACCCGAGTGAATGCCACTTTTCCCCTTTCGGGCCGGCCGTGCAACCAATGCCACTTTGCGGTTGTGGAAAAAGTTGTGGTTGTGGATAAAGTTGTGCTTGTGGATAGCAGATGCCACTTTTCCTGCATCGGGCCGGCCGTGCAATAATTGCCGATTTTGCGTGGAAATGCCATTTTGCGTAGTCCGGGCCGGCCGTGCAACCATTGCCATTTTGCAGGTACAAAATGGCAATGGTTACCAGGCCGGTCCGCAGGGTACAAAAAGGCAATTCTTACCTGGTCGGGCCGCAAGGGACAAAATGGCATTTGTTCTATCAGGCCTATCGATAATATATTAGAATAACCGGTCTATTGATTGATAAAAAAAAGTAGTTTTTTTTATCAATCAATTAATTATATATATATATATATATATATATATATATATGCGCTTTCACCTATAACAAAACAAAAGAAACAAAGAAGGAATTCGAATGTGCATAGAAATAGATGTACACGAGCCCTGCACCACACGCATGAATACAGATATTAATATTGAGCTCCCCCTGCACACTAACAACTACACAAAGAAAAGTGATATCAATATATAATCTGCAGTATGCATGTGTATGTATAATAACGTGAACGAATGTATATAAACTTTGAAAAGGTAACATATCAAAGTACAATGACAACACGTAATTTAATTACCCAATATAAATATGGACATACACATGTACATAGCTATGCATAACATACGTATATATACATTGTCGAATGAATGTACGTGTACGTACGCAAATGACACGTTATGTAAATGAATCATGCAAGTAAACAAACGAGCAGAAACAAACTATTAAGTAAGCACACTAACTAGTGAGTATGCGAACAAGCAAGTTAGCAATCGTGCAGGTAGTCAACAAGCAGAAACAAGCCATCAAGTAATTACATGATATAGACAAGTAAGTAGACAATCATGCAGGATACTATACTAACTACAACAGTAAAGCAGCACTGTTAGTTGTCCTTATTCACGCAAGCACAACAATGATTCAGTGAGGGTAGACAAGACAACAATCATCCAAAACGAAGAACTACAACTGTAATTGGCTAACCTTAAGCACACATGTCCTACAGTGAATACCACACTGACACAAGACACAAAAGCATTGTTTAATTGTACATGCCTTGATGTGATAGTCAGTTATACCTTTTGCTTACCACGATCACTGCCCCAAGCTAGTGGCAGCCTTCCACTCGCACACACACCAGCTAGTTGTTAGCGCGGACGAACCGCAATAGCCCTATCGGGTGAGGGTCTTCACCGAACACGGGGAAACCTCAGCAATATGCCGAGCTGGTTTTGGTTTCGCAGAAGTAGACTCTACGGTCTTTCAAACTGCGGGAACCGTCCTCTAGCTTAGCTAACCAAGGCGTCATAACATGTTAGAACATAAACCTAAATACTGTTCTCAGTCACGATCGCATCGTACCACAAGCTTTATTGAAAAGGCACAGACAGAACAGCACGGCCCGGCGCGTCCGGAAGGGATGGCTCTACCGACACGCATCCTACAGACCGGCCGGGTCATACTGAATCAGTCCCGTATTAATACAACTTATTGGTCTAACACTACGCTATGAAGTCATGCCACACAGCGCATCGACCCACGCGTAGACGCTAAAATACGATAGATATATCCTCATACTGCACGTCAAAGCAGTACTCAAAGCGGATTCTCTAGCAGTCAAGTTCTTGTAAATTTTGAACTCCTTCCCTCAACTTCCTGTTTTTTTTCTTTTTCTCTGCAGTATGTCAAGAACAAATGTATTACCAACGTGGTGCAGTATTTCCCCCTTGATCTTCTTCTTCTTATCATTATTATTATTATTATTATTATTATTATTATTATTATTATTATTGGACACAGTGATAGCCCAGTGGTCAAGTTCTACCATCTGGGCCCTGTCGCCAGTTCGATTCCCGTCGGTGCCACCAGTATTTTCATTGAACATACCGGTCCGTCTGGACCAGTATTTTCATTGAACATACCGGTCCGTCTGGAAGTGTTGGAACTGCCCTTGCGGGGGTGTCATTACAGCCTATCGTCAATTCTTCGTACTCCCCTCACGGGTGAGACGATGGAGGCGCATGTGCAGAAATGCATCAGCCATTGACAGAGAAGCACTATTATTATTATTATTATTATTATTATTATTATTATTATTATTATTATTATTATTATTATTATTATTATTATTATTATTATTATTATTATTATTATTATTATTATTATTATTATTATTATTATTATTATTATTATTATTATTATTATTATTATTATTATTATTATTATTATTATTATTATTATTATTATTATTATTATTATTATTATTATTATTATTATTATTATTATTATTATTATTATTATTATTATTATTGGACACCGTGATAGCTCAGTGGTCAAGTTCTACCATCTGGGCCCTGTCGCCAGTTCGATTCCCGTCGGTGCCACCAGTATTTTCATTGAACATACCGGTCTATTTCTGGACCAGTATTTTCATTGAACATACCGGCCCGTCTGGAAGTGTTGGAACTGCCCTTGCGGGGGTGTCATTAGAGCTTATCGTCAATTCTTCGTACTCCCCTCACGGGTGAGACGATGGAGGCGCATGTGCAGAAATGCATCAGCCATTGACAGAGAAGCACTATTATCATTATTATTATTATTATGGACACCGTGATAGCCCAGTGGTCAAGTTCTACCATCTGGGCCCTGTCGCCAGTTCGATTCCCGTCGGTGCCACCAGTATTTTCATTGAACATACAGGTCCGTCTGGAAGTGTTGGAACTGCCCTTGCGGGGGTGTCATTAGAGCCTATCGTCAATTCTTCGTACTCCCCCTCACGGGTGAGACGATGGAGGCGCATGTGCAGATTTGCATCAGCCCTTGACAGAGAAGCACTATTATTATTATTATTATTATTATTATTATTATTATTATTATTATTATGGACACCGTGATAGCCCAGTGGTCAAGTTCTACCATCTGGGCCCTGTCGCCAGTTCGATTCCCGTCGGTGCCACCAGTATTTTCATTGTACATACCGATCCGTCTGGACCAGTATTTTCATTGAACATACCGGCCCGTCTGGAAGTGTTGGAACTGCCCTTGCGGGGGTGTCATTAGAGCTTATCGTCAATTCTTCGTACTCCCCTCACGGGTGAGACGATGGAGGCGCATGTGCAGAAATGCATCAGCCATTGACAGAGAAGCACTATTATTATTATTATTATTATTATTATTATTATTATTATTATTATTATTATTATTATTAGGGAGTACATAGGCCATCGGTCCTTTCCCTGGGCTGATTGGTATAAAGCTCCTAGAGTAATGTTCTATGCCGTCACTTCCTTTATTCCACCGATTGGTGTGGAGACTTTCCTTATGGAATGGAGGACTGGATGCACATGGCCTTTTGGCTCAGCAATTGGCAGGAGATACACTATTATTATTATTATTATTATTATTGTTATTATTATTTAGGGAGTACATAGGCCATCGGTCCTTTCCATGGGCTGATTGGTATAAAGCTCCTAGAGTAATGTTCTATGCCGTCACTTCCTTTATTCCACCGATTGGTGTGGAGACTTTCCTTATGGAATGGAGGACTGGATGCACATGGCCTTTTGGCTCAGTAATTGGCAGGAGATACACTATTATTATTATTATTATTATTATTATTATTATTATTATTATTATTATTATTATTATTATTATTATTATTATTATTATTATTATTATTATTATTATTATTATTATTATTATTATTATTATTATTATTATTATTATTATTATTATTATTATTATTATTATTATTATTATTATTATTATTATTATTATTATTATTATTATTATTATTATTATTATTATTATTATTATTATTATTTAGGGAGTACATAGGCCATCGGTCCTTTCCATGGGCTGATTGGTATAAAGCTCCTAGAGTAATGTTCTATGCCGTCACTTCCTTTATTCCACCGATTGGTGTGGAGACTTTCCTTATGGAATGGAGGACTGGATGCACATGGCCTTTTGGCTCAGCAATTGGCAGGAGATACACTATTATTATTATTATTATTATTATTATTATTATTATTATTATTATTATTATTATTATTATTATTATTATTATTATTATTATTATTATTATTATTGGTCAAGTTCTACCATCTGGGCCCTGTCGCCAGTTCGATTCCCGTCGGTGCCACCAGTATTTTCATTGAACATACCGATCCATCTGGACCAGTATTTTCATTGAACATACCGGCCCGTCTGGAAGTGTTGGAACTGCCCTTGCGGGGGTAGTAGTATAGGGTCACACTTTGGCACACTTTTTCAGTGCAGTTTCATCACAGAAACCACACTAAGAGCAGTTATTCATTATTTCGTCTATCTATTTATAACAAATACAGAAAGACAAAAGAAAGAAAAACTGCTACCTTTAAATAATTATTATTTAAAGAAATAAAATAAAGACACATATAGGATGACAAACGAAGACACTCAGAGATTTAGAATGTCTAGAGGTTGTGTTATGATGAAGAATAACGAAAAGAGGCCAATGGTAAAAGTTCAATGGAGAGAAGGAGGAAAGGTTATGTGTAAGAGTTTCTGTATCGGAAAGAAAAAATCAAAAGAGCAAGCATTGGAAGAAGCAAAGAAATATCACGAGGAAAATATAATACCTAAATATGAGGAATGGAAAATTAATTACGATAAAGAAACAAGAATAATCAAAAAAGAAAAGAAGAAAATTTGGAAGCATGAAGATTTTAAGTGTGGATGTGGCGCTGAAATACATAATGGAAACAAAACGCGACATATGAAGTCTCAGAAACATATTTCAGCAGAAAAAGAAAAACCTCCAGTTCCTCCAAGGCCAAGCAAAGAGTATATGGAGAGAATAAAGAAAGATGATGATGATCGATGTAATATGTGTGGATACATGGAACATAACTGCCACTGCGGTTGTGGGTATGGTAAGTATTGATAATCAAAAAGGTTTCTCTGCGAAAACCACTGAATTTCCATTTAAAGACAAGGAGGGTCCTTATATATAGGGGCACACACGAGGCCACGAGGGGACGACCGATTGATGCAGACAAATATTTTAATTTTATAAAATTATATTTTCCTTGATATACTATTATCAAACATGGAGACACACACGTATAACGGCAAGGTCTACAGGTTGGATAGATTAAGGGAATATAAGATAAATTACGAAATCAAGTCTGTCAGGGGTCGGGATGTGCTATATATCAAACCGAAGGTAAGGGGTTATAAAATTGATACACCGACAGCCCAAAACTACTTGAACCAAGTAAGAGGTGCGGTGTATTTTGAACACCATGCTATACCAATAGCACCACCTTTACCTACGATTGAAGAGAAAAAAGAGATGAAAGAAAATTACAGAGACTTGTTGCGGTATGGTAATTATGATATCATAAGGGACGACAGCAAGGAACACGAACTAGGAATAAATGAAAGCCGATATGCGGTAAGGATTAACGGCAATTTCCGATCATTCACGATGCGCGATGTGATAAGATTTATTGAGATTGTGTTGAACGACTTTGTAAAACGACAAGCACCCGAAGATAAGGTCAGCCTAGGTATTGAGTTTGTTGATTACTATGGAAAAGTATCAACAGGCTTGCACAAAGTTAATCAAATCTCGGTTGAAAAAGTTTTAGAAAGATTGTCAGCAATATTTCAAAGCAACGAAAGTCTTTACATGGATGAGAACGGAATAAACTTTGATAAATTAAAATTTGTGTTGAAATCTGTTAAAATGCAGACTGGTGGGACAAGGCTACAGGTTTTGAACAAATTGGATATCTACAGAAAGAAAGGAGTAATCTGTATTACTAACAGCGATAACTTATGTTTAGCACGAGCAATCGTTGTAGTCAAAAATTGAAAAACATCCAAAATACAAGACAATACTAATGGGAAAAAGAAAGATACAGCAGGAAATGGCTGAGGCTTTACACAATGAAGCGAAAGTCATTAAGGATGTGTGTGGAATACCAGAAATTAATACATTTGCTAATCACATTAAATACAATCTGGTTATTGTTGAATTTCCTGACAAAGTCATTTATAAAACAGAACTACTTGATGCGAACGGAGAACGGCTGACTAACCTTTACATTCTAAAGACTGAGGGACATTACGATGCCATAACTAACATGAAGTCTATGATAGGAAAGGAAAACTTCTGTGAGTTGTGTCTAAGGGGATACCAAAAAAGACATGCCTGTGAAGCCAATGTAGTATCTGCGAAACCAACGGATGTAAGGGAATAAATGACAAGAGCCAGTGGAAAGAATGTGAGCAGTGTAATAGAAAGTTTCCAAACACTGAATGCTTTAATAATCATAGGACGACAAACTGCGATATTAAAGCGAAATGTAAATCGTGCGGGCTGAATTACAGAAAGAAGGATGAGCACAAATGCGGATATGCGAAATGCCGAAATTGCAAACTAGTAAAACCGCTTGAACACCAGTGCGAAATAGTCCAAAAAGAAATCTTACCGCCGTCAGAGCAATACATATTCTTTGACTTTGAAGCGACACAGGACACAGGCGAGCACATTGTTAATCATGCGGAAAGCCAGTATTACGATGCGAAGGAACCGCCTATTATACATAAGAACATTCAAGAGTTCTGTAATTGGGCTTTTGACACTAAACACAGCGGATTTACATTTATTGCGCACAATGCCCGCGGTTATGATTGTCAGTTTATTCTTAAGTGGTTGGTTGATAATGGGCAAACTCCATTTGTAATCTATGAAGGTGGTAAGATTATGATGATGACACTTAAGAAGTATCGGTTTATAGACAGCCTAAGTTTTCTTACGATGCCATTGTCAGACTTTCCAAAGACATTCGGACTTACGGAACTTAAGAAAGGTTTCTTCCCGCACTTCTTCAATACGGCAAAAAATAAAAACTATGTTGGTGTAATGCCCCATAAGAAACATTACGGCTACGACACGATGCGAGGAGATAAACGAAAGGAATTTCTTGAATGGTATGATGAACAAGTGAATACACATAACAGATTTGATATGGCGAAGGAAATCTGTGAGTATTGTCATTCAGATGTTGATATACTGAGAAAGGGTTGTATAGATTTTAGAAACCAGTTTCTAGAGTTCGGTATTGACCCTTTTCAATATACAACTATTGCGAGTTGTGTTATGGCTTTGTATCGTGCTAAGTTTATGCCAGAGAATTCAATTGCGATATTGAAAGCGGAAAAGCAAAACAGGATGACTTCTAGGGCTGGTGTAGAATGGTTAGCATACAGAAGCAGGTTAGACAAAACCGATATTAAACACGCATTCAACGGAGGTGAAAAAATGTTTCAACTCGGGCAATCTCGTGTGTATGTTGATGGATGGGATGAGAAAAACAAAACCGCTTATGAGTTTTACGGGTGTCATTGGCACGGATGTGATAAGTGTTGGAATAGCAATGCTTTGAATGTGAAGAAGAATAAGACAATGGGGGAACTATACAAGGAAACAATGAGAAGAGAAAAACAACTTAACGAACAAGCAAAAGTAATAAGTGTCTGGGAGTGCGAATGGAGCCTGATGAAAACCAGTGAAAGACTGGCAGAGGATACAAACGAACGAATTACTGAACAAGAAGGACTAAACCCACGAGAGGCAATGTTTGGAGGTAGAGTGAATGCTTTGAAATTATATTGGAAATCACGACATGATAATGAGTATGCGAAATATATTGACATATGCTCACTTTATCCGACTGTGATGTATTACGACCTTTATCCAAGCGGACACCATATAATTATTAGACCAAACAATGAGGAGGAAAGAAAAAGTATGGAAAATAAAATTATAAACAGAGAATATTTCGGAGTGGCTAAGGTTAAGATGCTACCACCTAGAGGCTTACTACACCCAGTCTTACCGAAGGCGGACAGAGGTAAGATGATGTATTACTTATGCGATAAGTGCGGAATGACTGAGCAACATGGAGAATGTAAGCACACAGATAAAGAACGAGCAATAACAGGAACATGGGCAACTCCAGAAATTTACAAGGCCTTAGAGAAAGGGTATAAGTTGATAAAAGTATATGAAGTATGGCACTGGAAAGAACAAAGCAGTAGCCTATTCAAAGAATACATAAAGACATTCTTGAAAGTAAAACAAGAGTCCAGCGGATACCCAGCGGGATGTAATACGGAAGCAGAAAAACAAAATTACATAAACAGCATGGAAGTTAAAATGGGTGTAAAGATGGATGAAAGCAAAATATTTAAAAACGAAGGACGACGAGCAGTGGCTAAGTTGTGCTTGAACTCTTTATGGGGTAAGTTTGGACAGAAACAAAATAAAACACAGAACAAAATGATAAAGGATAAAGATACATTATACAAACTACTGAACGATAAATCAGTGGATAATATAAATATTAGCATAATTAACGACAAAATTGTAGAAGCCAGTTATGACTTAAAACAGGATGCGGTGAGCGACCCGATTAAAACAAATATTGTAGTTGCTTTATTTACCACATGCCACGCGAGAATGAGACTTTACAATATGATGGACAGATTAGGCAATAGGATATTGTATCATGACACAGACAGTGTAATATATACGACTAACAAAGAAATTAATGAGGTGGATGTAGAGACAGGCGATTTACTGGGAGATTGGACAGATGAATTGAAAGGAGCAAAAATAAAAACCTTTGTGGGAGGCGGGCCGAAATGTTATGGATACTTATTAGATAATGGTAAAGCCAGTATGAAAGTAAAAGGCTTTAGTATGAACTATGAAACGAAAAAAGCATTGAATTTACCGAATATGTTAAGTGTAATAAGTTGCGGGCTAGGTATTACAAACACTGAATTATTTGAGAATGGAAAGAATGAACTGGATGAATTGTTGGAGACTGATGAAGAATTACGGATTGCTAAGCGAATTGAGAAGTCTGGAAAAGTAGTTATAATAGAAAACAACAAGATAACACGAGACAAACAAAAGAAAAAAATAACAAGCGAATACTTAGAAAAGATATTTAGTTTTACATATACGAAAAGACAAGTTATTGGAATTGTAGAGAATGCGATTGAAACTAGACCTTTTGGATTTTAAAAAAATAAAAATGATAAACAAATAATTAATTTTTTTCCATAAAATTTTTTACCACTCTATATAGACCGATGACCACCCTCACCAGATTATGTGAGAAGTTTGAGAAACTCTCTATTGAAAATAAAAAAGAAACATTTTCTATTACCGATGTTAAAAAGATAATTACTGACGAAATCCAAATGATTGAAAATGCGCGGGCAGGAAAGCCAAAGGATACTTTTCCATTTGGTAAATATCGTGGCAAGAAAATTCAAGATATAGCGGTTATTGATAAGCCATATCTTGAATGGGTTATGAAACAGCCGTGGTTTGATAAATTTACAGACATTAAAAGTGAAGTAAAAAAATATTTATAATAAAATAAAATTAAATCTTATATATAAGATGGCCGACCTCAACACCAAACAAGACTACTTGAATGAAATTGAAAAATGGAACCTTGATAGTAATGTCAAAAAGCCATCAATTAAATGGACTAAGCCTGACATTGTTTCTTTCTATGAGCAATACAAGCCGAGGGACGACAATGTGAAAGTCGTTATTCCGTTGGAGGTTACATTATCAAAAATGATGGAGGAAGAAAGCACTCCTTTTACGGCAACCGATTTGAAAGAAACGGGGATTACTGAAATAAAGGCTAATGTAGGAGAAGAGATAGCGACTGCTACATGTACAGAAGAAGGTTGTGTATTAAAGAAAGCAAGCGACACCACTCCTATTGCAAAAGGTAATGTTAAAAAAATAATACCAAAAAAGATAAAGTAAATGATATTTCGTATTAGTTCTTTTTTTGCTTTATTGGTCCTCTATAAAATTAACAATAACATTAATATTACTACCAGCCCCAGCCGACACAGCCTTTTGTGTGAATGTCAAAATATCACTCGGTGTTAATTGAAAGTCATAAGTTCTGAGATTAATCTGCTGTGTTGATGCCCCATTTACATAAAGTTTAAAAATTGTTGTTCCATTCGCTACAGCGGTTGCTTTAGTATCTATATCTACGATTGAAGTTTTAGCATCCACATCAACAAAACCAGCCCCCGTCAGTGTTCCGTTCAATATCATTTTTACAATATTTGATTTTGTATCCTCATTAGTAATACTTATTAATGAAGGAAAGACATTTGAATAATTGGTTAGACTATTGTTGAATAGTGCTTTATTCCTGATACTTAAAATGGGGCTTTCGGTTGTGCTTGTTTTTTTGTCTCCTTCCGCCGTATTTGTAATACTTGTATTAATAGTGTTGGAGCCTTCAACAAACAAACTACAACTAGCAGTTTTTAAAATTTGTATCCCTTCACCTCCATTAGCATTAAATATACCCGCAGAAAATGGTAAAGTTGTATTTCGCAGACTTACACCTGTATGAGCATTCGCATACTTAATTGTATGGACTAATTGAAATTCGCCCGTCTTTGGATTTTCAATAGAAAACTTAATAGCACCAAAGCCTAAATATTGAAATTGAATTTGAAATACATTTCCTTTACTCCAATCCATAAGTGGCATATCGCCCGTCCCGTCGCACGGGTCGCTCCAGTCTTCTTGTTGAATAAAATTGTCATCTCCTGCAATTGAATGAAGAATGTGCATTCCTGCGGCATCATCCATAAAGAAATAGAATCCGTTGTTGACATCACTTTCTCCTATTCCTATAAATGATTGATAGCCTTCGGTTTCATCTGTATCCCATAAAGCAGTAAAGCGACACATAATTCCAGTTCCTGTTCTGTATTTTATTCTTTTTTTACTTACAATTGATGCTTGTGATGTATCATCAGCAGTTGTTTTCAATTCAGCCATATTATCCAAAAATGACACAGATGATTTTATTTCTGTTTTTGTCCATACCCTTGTATTAATGGTATATGGAAAGATTTCTTGTAATACTGGTGTTAATTGAGCAGTTGTTGCTTCGCCGAAAGCGGTTTTCATATTATTGGTTTCAACATGTCCATCATATCCGACTTTGACATTTACAAAATCTCCGTCTGGATTTTGCGCGACTAAGTTTCTCTGGTGAGACATATTATATAAAACAAAAAAATAATTTTCTTTCTTTTTATCAGTTTCAAAAATATCTACGACATTAGGATTTCAATTCCCTTCACAAGCACACTTCGTTGAAGAATGGCGTAAGTATAATGGTTATGATTATTGGCGGCAGTAGTGCCGACTAATTCATATCGTCGCTCAGTATCAAGGCTCAGACCGCTTACTTCATAGCCGTCAGTATCTTTATCGCATAGTGGGCGGTTATTGTCCCAAGTATCCACATGAAACCAGTTGTAATGATAGACATCGCTGTTTAGGATAGCACTTCCCTTCAACTTATCCTTCAAAATCATATAGTCTTCATTTTCCTTAACATCAACATCAAATTGTTGAAGTCGCGAGCCGTCAAGGGTTGTATAGTATTTTTCAACCTTAGCACCCGCTCTGTTGTCATTGTCGAAAGCAGTATTTTTATTTTCGTCGTTGTGGAATGCGGAAATATAAATTCTTTTGTTGTTGAGAGGTTCTGTTTCCAAGAGATAGGGTATTCAATCTTAAAAGGAAAACCTTCTCCCGCAATCTTCTGCTGTACACCAAGGACGACATTTGGGTCAGTCTCTACGGCAAGAAACAGATTCAAGTTTGAAATAGTAGCACCAACAGCAACCTGTGCAGCACCAGTAGAAATACTACTTGCATCAGTTCCATAGAAAGTAGAG
Source organism: Paulinella micropora (assembly GCA_019918135.1). Lineage (NCBI taxonomy): Eukaryota > Cercozoa > Imbricatea > Euglyphida > Paulinellidae > Paulinella > Paulinella micropora. The sequence continues at coordinate 79,806 of WBZZ01006399.1, read as the reverse complement.
CGGTTAGTACCCTCCCACACAATTCGCGAATCCAAAATTTCATTAAAACCAATAGTCTTATCCAGTTCAAAAATAGTTCCAAAAATCATACCCAACGGAAGTTTAACTTTAATGACAGGGGTGGGCTGTGCATTAGTTCCTCCTTCAAAATACTTAGCCTCCTCAAAAGGAACATTAACAAGGCTATAATTTCCAGCAGTGCTATCGGCGAGAGCAGTATCATTATGACGGCGGGCATTAACAAGTGGCACTTTGTAATATGTTTGAATCGCCCCTCTTAAATCTGCAAGCACACCCGCATCAGTAATTGCCTTTCTTTCTGCTACACTTCCGATTTCAACTTTTCCAGCATTACACTTTTGAAGCATAGCCCCGCTAGATACACCCGCCCCGTGGTTTTCAAGTGCCATAAATTTTTCATATTTAATTTCGGGCTTCCAAATCATCTTAGTGTAATTGCCCACGTGTTGAAGATTACACAAATATTGTCCGCTTCGGCTTCGCAGTTCAATTCTTTGTATCATAGGCAAGCAATCCATAAACATACGATTATAACCAGCAGATGCGGCAGGGGTGTAAGTAAATCGCAAGACAGACCTCGCAAGGTTCAAAGGACGAGTAGGGATTTCAAAGGTGCTTTCAAGTCCACCCGCAGTTGTGAGAACAACATCAGCCGACCCTTCACGGGCAGTAAGTTTGTTCAATTCATACTTACCCGTGAGCAGTTCCTTAGTCTGATGGACTAGTTCTCCTCCATATTGGACAGGCATTTTTTCTTTTTTTGAAGTGTTGTAAATTAACTAATTCACAAGAATATATTTATAGAAAAAATAATTAAATCAAAAATAATTATCTAGCCTTTAACAAATTGAAGAATGAAGTAAATAAACTAAAATAATTAGTTTCACGATAAACCAATAATGTCATAACTATTCCCAAACCATTAAGATTAATCGCTTGGTCGTTTTCGTCCGTCAAGTAAAACCTGAATACATTGTTTGAATTAGCGGACAATGTTTTACCATACTCAGACCCGCTTCCATCATAAATGACAGAACCAAAAGGAATTTCGTTGGCTGTGTATATTTCTTGAAGCACATGATTATCACCTTCATTCACCAAATCCGATTGAAGATACAAAGTTTTTTCACCAGTTAGAATAATTACATTTGGAGATTTAATAAAATCATTAGCAAAGATATATGTTGAATTTCTATCAAAACCCATTACCTCATGAATACGAGTATCACCATCAAATATAAACCGCGGTTGAATACCTCCATTGTTTGACACACTGAATGTTAATTTACCATCCTCGGGGTCTGTGTTGGTATTATTACTAGATACCACATAAGTATAGTCATTCGGACTTTCTGCCGTCAGTATCTCAGACAGTTTATTTTTTAAGTTGTTCATTGTGTAGTTTCCTTCAGGTATCGTAATTAAAGCCTCATACCCGTCTTCGGATAATGTAAAAGTATTATATGGTGAAGCCACAGAGTAATACGACTTCGGAACATAGATATGAAGAATTTTACAATGTGTGGGATTGTCTAGCCCCTTCATATTGACTTCGTGTGTAAAGTCGCTGTCTGTCCCCGTTATTCGGTTTTTGCTGTTGATATAGTAAATTCCCGTCGCACGACCTCCCTTGTATTCCATGATATATTATATAAATAATTTTTGGACATCAGATATATCAAAATATAAACTATTAATGTAATTTATATGTTTGTTTCTCCTGTAATGTCTTTCTCTCCCTTGCATTATATATGTTCCTCCACAAGGACAATAATGTGTTTTAAGTATTTCTTCTCTGTCTCTAGCATATTTCATTTTTAGATATTCTTTGATTTCAACGATATGTTCTCGTCTGTATTCTTCGTTGGTGCGCCCCGCTATTTTCTTATTTACACACTCTCTATTGTTCCGTATATGTTCTCCTTCTTTTTTTAAAAGATTTTCTCTACTTTCGCACGGATAGTTTTCCAATAACTCAATGTAAGCATCTTCATACTTTAATATCTCATTTGCTTTTGTAGATTTATTTTTAGGTAAAGTTTTATAATGATTTCTATGTTTAGCCATTCTTCGCGATAACGATTGAGTTGTTGAACCAATATAAATTTTATCTGTCTGATGAGACCTGATGGCATAAATCTTTCCTTGCTTGTAGTCTGGCATATTCTTTTATATTCTTTTTTATTCATTTATTTAATACATAATTCATATAAAAGTGTCAAAGCCGTAGCCATTTTGTGCTTTTAATTTTTCAGCTTCGTCTTCTTTTAGGTCTGTATATCCGCTAGCAAATTTAAACCTGTTGCCTTTACTGCGTTGGATGAGGAAGTTCATGCTATGCCAACCACATGTGTCTGTGGTATCACTTTGATTTTTTACCTTATTTACTTTCATTAATAAATAACTATCTGGATTACTTTTATTTACTAGTTGTTTCATTTGTTGTTGGAAGTCTTCAGTAGGTTCATAAAGTGCTAATGGATCATAAACTTCAACAGACCTATCTTTATCTAAATCTATATAAACAGCCATCCAATGTGCTCCGGGTTGCGAACTTTTTTGGGTATTCATAATAAATCCATATCGCTTTCTGCTTCCGGGCTTCAACTTATAGATTTCATCACTGGCTATTGCTCCGAGATACCATCCATATTTTTTCATCATGTCGTCTATTTCATAAGTCATTAGTCCCCGCCCCTCACCCTCTTGCTGGGGGTCTGGTTGCTGTGTGTCGGGCTGTGGCTCCTCTTGCTGTGGCTCAGGCTGTGGCTCAGGCTGTTGCTCTGGTTGTTGTTGCTCTGGTTGTTGTTGCTCTGGTTGCTGTTGCTGTGGCTCAGGCTGTTGCTCTGGTTGTTGTTCATTTCAGAGTAGTATATTTATTTATAATGGCATTAACATAATCTTTTTTTCTCATTGAATGAACCCATTCTTTTCGTGATAGATACTTTTTAATGTTTTTTACGGAAAACACTTTATTAATCAAATCTTCTAAACCAGTTCCCGTTTGTAATCCCAAATATTCTGCGAGTTTCTTTTTTACTTCGTCCTTATTTTGTCCAACATCTATTTTATGTTCTAAAATTTTGTCTATTATCCATGATGCTCTTTGGTTCCAACCTTTAACATCGTGGCCTTCATTTTTAAGTTTTTCCCTTAGTGCTTCACCAAGAATTTTAATAGTCAGTTTTTTTTCAACATTACTATTTGACAATCCATTCTTCAACATTAATCTGTATTTAGCCTCCTCTAGTTGGTTTCCTATATTTTTATTTAATGCTTCTTGTGCTCCTAGCGATTTTTTCATTTGGTCTATTTACAGTTTTTGTTCTTGAAATTGTTTTATGCTTTCTGCTATACTTTATATTTTGCTAGGAACCCAATTATCTATATCTGCTTGAGTAAAAACTCCAGAATTTATGATTAATTTTTTATAGTCTTCAAATTCTTTATTTGGCTTAACTTTTACCTCTGGCTGTGCCTGTTGTTCTTGTGGTTGCCCCTGCTGTGGCGGCATAATATATTGATATTGTGGTGGCGGTGGTAATGCTTGTATCCTATTTTTTCTATCTTCTTCATATTTTACATCATCTATGAGTTTTTGCTCTCTTCTTAATTCTCTGGCTTTTTTGTTCTTGTCGTTCCTTAATATCTGATAGTTCACTGCGGTGTATCCTTGCTAACTCATCCTGCCTTTCCTTAGCATCTGCGTCTCCGCGACGCTCCTGCCTCTTCTTTTCTTCTTCAGCATCAACTCGTGCTTTTTTCTCTTTTTGGTCAATCTCATCAATCTTTTCGTATTTCTCCTTTCTGAGTTTGTCTAAGTGGTCATTAATGGCGGTTCTAGTATTTTGCTCAATCTCCGACAAACTCTGGACTTTTCTTAAGTCTTCTTTCTTCTTTCTTTCCCGCTTTGCTTTTGGTCTGCTCAAGTATTTCATAAAAAGTTTAACAATTTGAAGTGTGCTCATATCATTTGTCTTTTTACCGAAATTAAGATAATATTTTTTACCCTTCTGGATAATATACGGCTTTCCGCTTTTATTCCTATAAACCCTCGGGGGTCTTACCTTTGATATTTTAGAATGGCGCTTCATGCTTCGCATTCTCGCTATGGATTCAACTTGTTGAATCTATATTCTAAAACATCGTTTTTTTATTTTTGAAAAAAATAATGGTCATCGATGTTTTGTGATGACGGCAGTCAGAATAAAATATCTTTAAAACTTGAGTGCTCCGCGTCCTCTCTGCTTACCATACCCCAGTCTTGATGCTACAGCACCAACACTACCTGCGTAAGGTACCCCTACGCTACTTAATGCTCCCGCAGTCCTTGAGATTAACTTATTACCGCGAAGAAATTTATCAACGGCAAAGACCGTTTTGCCAACTTTTTGCCAGTTGATTTTACCGCCTGCTTGTCCCTTGCCTCCTTGCTTCTTCTTGCGACCAGTCTTCTTTTTACCTCCAGCCATGTTTGTGCTTGAGTTAATAGTTCGTTTGCCGATTGTTGGAATGACTTCAACACGAGTTGTTTTAACTACCATTATACTATGAAAAAAAATATTTATTAATTCCAAAAATATTATTTAAATCTTTGTGAAAAGTTAGTCCCGCAAGCGGGACAACTAACTATCGCAAGCGATAGTTAAAGTTTTTTCTTAACTCATCATCAACACTTGAGACATAAAGAAAATTAAATCGTTCCTTTGTTGCTTCGTGATACTTTTGAAGAAAGTAATCAAAGTCAAAAGATAAGTCTAAGTGTTTATACACGAGTTCCATTTTGTCCTGAGACTGCCCCGGAAAGATTAATAGATAATCTAACTGCTTAATTGCTTCTGGCCGTAGGTCGTTCAAATACTGACTAGACATAATAACCTTACTTTTATAGTGTCTGTTCTTTTTTAACAAATCACTTACGGACTTGTCTCTTAATCCACTACCTAAATCATCCAAAACAAAAACAACCTCTGGAGTTATATACTTACTCGGCCTTTCTTTTGGTTCGGTAGTTTTCTTTTTTTCTTCTTTGCCAAAATAAAGAAATTGTGGTTTCTCTATTTCCTCTTTGTCTTGTTTTACTTCTCCTTCGTGTTGCTCGTCATGTCTGTTCAGTTTGTCTAACTCATAATCAATGACATTAACACCATCTGATATCGGGTTGCCTCTGTTTTTAAAGTGCTTTACCATTGCTTTATAAATGTAGTCCTTGTGTATTGTTGAAGCAATAATGACAATACGTGTTTTTCTGTCTGTCGTCCGTTTCAGTATTTCAAATAGTGCTGTCGTCTTACCGCTCTTCTTACGGGCAAGCAAAAATATGTTAGCATACGGCTCATTAAATAATTTATAGCCTTTTGCTTTTTTATCTCCGTTTCCATCCTGCTTCACAGGCTTAACTTTGACATTGTTAATCTTCTCCATGATATTTTAGAATTTCGTTTTACTGCCCGAAGGGCGTAATCACTCTACGAGATGGTCGTGCTACGCACTCTCACTTATTCTAAAACATCGTTTTTTCTTTATTGTTTAAAATAAATCGGTTGTCGATGTTTGTTGAAGACGAAGTCTGAAACAAATATCAGCCTACGAATTCCAAACACACAACAATTCGGCCTGCTAAATTTCCTGTGTCAATATTTCCGCTGTCGGTTTCAAGGACTTTAAATGTATATTGTCCGTCGCTCCAGCCTACTACTCCTAAGTTGTAGCCGAGGTTTGAAATGTTTGCTGTGGTGCTGTCAGCAAATGTTCCAATAATTCCAATTCTATCCATGTAAAGAATTCTTGTTTTTGTCTCTGTCTGGTCGTTCATATAGTGGATAAATTTTACATTCATTTTGGTGGGTGTGAATGACATTTGGATATTTTTATTAAATGTTTTGCTTCCTCCAGCAAAATCATTGCTTAGAAAAATAATCTTTTGGTATTTGTGCTCCGTCATTCTGACAACGCTTGCTTCGCCACTTTACTACCCGAAGGGTGTAATCACTCTACGAGATGGTCGTGCTTTGTGGTTAAAATATATAAATATAGATATAAGATGATAAAAATTTTATTAATATTTGTTTGGTCTGTGTTAGGTCGGACGGCCTGCGACTTTTACTCGCGGGTCAGTGAGAAAAAAAATGAGAGTTGTGCTTATTGTATAAAGCAAGGGGTAGATACGGGGTTTAAGTGTGTTTTCATAAATAATGGAAATAATATGTGTCGTAGTTTTGATGAGGCACTACCTTTAATGTGTGCGGGTGATAATAGATGGTATATGACACATTTATACGAGTGCTTACTTCTTACTTGAAGAAGGTGATGGAAGGCAAATACCAATAAGCAATGTCAAAATTCCGACATAAGTATTAGCAACCTCGCACTGCAAGTTCTTTTCAGATAGCCTCACGATACAAAGGGCTATAATGGCAACGATGATACCCATTTGAAATAAGTATTTAATAAGTCGGCTGTCAGTTGGTCTGTTTGTTATACAACAACAATTCCAGTTATCTTCCAATTCGTGCTCTACTTTTTTTTCCTCATTCTTCAATGAAATGTCTAAAACTCTATTTTTCAACTCTGGTGTTAGTTCGTCGTCTATTTCAATGACTGGCGGTGGGGGGTGTAATCTAGGAGGCATTAGTAGAAAATACGACTGCTCGGATTTCGGCTAGTTGGTTTGCTTGGTCTTGTAGTATATTCATAAGATTTTTATTTTCTTTTTCTAAATTAACTACCTTTTCTGATAATTGTTGAACGGCCTTAATTAACGGGGCTATAAACTCGGAATAACCTATACCATAACCGACATCACCACTATCAATACATTTAACATCTTCTGGATTAACACTCACACCTTTCAATTCATATTCTTTTCTTTGCTTTGGACACGGAACCATAATTGTTTCTTTTATAAAACCGCCAAAATCTAACATATCCATTTCTGTTAGTATTTCTTCTCATTCCTGTGCTATTAAGCCAGTCCTACATTTCTTTTTGTCATCAATCATACGATAGCAAACTGGATTTAGCTTATTAATAAAATCTAAGCCTAAGCATTCCTTTATATCTTCTTTTTTACTCCTGTCTGAATATTGAATTGGATTAGACAATACCCATAATTGTCCATCGCTTGCTTTCAAAGACATTAAAGCAGTATTTGAACCATTCTCCCATATGAACCCACTCGTTGAAGAATTATTCACTCTAAATCTAATAGCATAAGAAGTTAATCCTCCGCCTACTCCTCCTGCTGGCGCTGTTCCTCCACTTAATGATTTACCTGAACCAGACTGAGACATATCCCCCAGTTTGAATCACTGCTATCCCATACAAATATTCCTCTCGCATTCGTCCCGTCTGTTTGTCCTTGAATTCCTATTTTCGCTCCATTATTAGTTGTGGTAGTTAGCACGCCAGAGTATGTAATCCCCGCATTCGCAGTTAATAATCCCGCTGTGCTTATGTTCATTGCCTCAGTGAAAGATATATTGCTTCCTGCCGTTATTCCTGATTTATAATAAAAAGCGAGTTTGCCACCTTTTTGAATTAGAAAGTTTGAACCGCTGTGGCTTGATTTCCAGTTCGTGCCATCAAAATAAGCATCAAAACTTAAATTGACATTATCGTGTGCCCAGTTTAGTTGTTGAAATGTTGGATAAGCATCAGCCGTTGTTATTGCCTGTATATGTGGCCTCGCGGTGTTGCTCGCCGTTCCATATAATTCTAATCCTCCCGTCGCACCTACTCCTTTTGTTGAGTTGCCTATAATTATTGGTTTGCCTGATGCTGTTGTTATTTTGTCGCTCGTTGTTAATGTTGTCGTAGTTATTCCTGCGGTTGAAGTTATTGTTCCAGCACTTGTTATGTTGTTTGAGTTCATATCTAAGGCACCATAAAACCGCATACCGCCAGCATTGTTAAAACGGACAATGTCAGACGAAGCACTTTTATTATCCAAAAGTTTTGAAATATAAAGTCCCGCCCCTTTTACATCAGATGCTACATTCGTGAATACATATCCTCGTTGGTCTGCGGTTCCACTTGTAGCAGTATTTAGAGTAAATAAGAAATACTGATAATCTCCTGATGTCTGTGAAAAGAATATATCACCTCCATTTTGGTTTAATATCCTCGCCCCATTATATGTTATATTTCCGCCATTAGTGATAGTTTGATTATTAAAATCTGCATTGTTACTTAAAGTTAGATATTTTATCACAGTGCTCGCACCATTAAATGTTTTGCTTCCTGTTATGGTTTGGTCTGTTGATAGTTTTACATTTTGCCCGTCCAATGTGTCCGCATACCCTTTTGTTGCGCCATCGGTCGCTAATGTCGGAGTTCCAAGGTTGGCTATTTTGCTACTATTACAATCTAACCCCGAAGCATTTACCCAACCGACAATCGTCCCGTCAATAATAAAACTTATTTTTTTCGCAGAAATTTCAAAGTTGTAATATGTTGCAGTTTTCATATTCAAACTAGCAATTGACCCGATATTACTGGTAGAATTGAAAACGATAAATGTGCCCTTTGTTGTTGAATTGATTGAATTTCCCGTTATTTCAACACCACTGCTATATGTCTTAATTCCTGCTATGGTTTGGTTAGCAGTTAGTTTCACATTTTGCCCGTCTAATGTATCCACATAACTTTTGTTTGCTCCGTCCGTTGTTGCTGATGGTGTGGCTAAGTTTGTTATTTTGTTATTATTCAAAGATAGTGTAGTGCCAGTTGCGGTTATAATTAAAGTATTACCTGAATATAACTCAACATACGACCCCGTTATTTGTATCGGATACCAAGTCGCTGTTGCTGTTTTTTGTGCTGCAATCATTCCTATTTTTGTATCAAAGGCTATGCCAATACCATCAAAAGTAGTAGGATTTGACGAACCACTTACTTCCAAAGTTGATGTAAATTTTTTATTCCCTGCTATGGTTTGGTCTCCTGTTAGTTTAACCACCGAAGTATCAAGGGCTGAAACATCCACGCCATCAACAAGATTAACATTTGTTATGCTTTGGCTTTTCATATCAATACCCGCACTCGCATTTATTATACTGCTAAATGTCTTAATACCCGCTATGGTTTGGTCTCCTGTTAGTTTAACCACCGAACCATCAACTGCGAGATTAGCGAGATTAATTCCATTATATGTAGAAGCCCCTGAAATAGCAAAACCATTCATATTGAGTGCCCCCGTCATACTGGCTGTGCCGTCTAATCTAAGAAAGGGTGTGGTGTTTCTCCATTGCCCCGTGCTATACATAATAAGTTGATTATCTGCTGGAAAGCCTGATATTGTCACATCGCTATGTGTGTCTATACTTCCAGATGCTGTCACCTTATTATTATTATCATTATGCTCAAATATCCATTCATCAACGCCTTTGTCATTTAGTAAATTAACTCCTGTTATATTCTTCATTCCCATACTAATATTACCGAATTCATCAACATTTATCGGAAATGTTTTATTGACCCAGTTTATTGAGTTATATGTTAGATAACTATTCATCGCCACTGGTGCTGTAATGACTACATCTGAAAGTGTATCAATTGAACCAAGGGCTGTATTCTTCCATTTGCCTTCTACATCGTTGTATGTTAAGTATTGTCCGCTCGCTTGTGCAAATATGTTTGTGTCTATCAAATTATATAAACTTGTTTGGTGCGGATTACTTGTATTGCTTCTGTGTTGAGTTGAGGCTTTGACTTCATCATTATCCCTTACTCGTTGCTCTGTATAGTATAAACGGCTTCCTTCTTTTATGTCTGTTGTTGATTTGGTAGATAATCTTGTGTCAAATCGTAAATCAGTATAGTAGAGGTTCAACGGGTTTTCATCTTCTGGCACTCTGTCTGTATTTAAACCTACTATGTTGGTGTTCGTTAAGTCTAAGTTAAGTATGTTTAGACTATCAACCGCCAACTCATTAAGGCCAAGTAATGATTTATATTGCGACATAGATATTTTAGAATTGCGCTTCGTGCTGACGCACTCTCGCTTATTCTAAAACATCGGAAAAAATTTGAAGAAAAAATTAATTGGAAACGATGTTTTGTGATGACGAAGTCAGAACAAAATATCAATTATATAATTAAATATTTAATTTTAAAAATACTAAAATATATTAATCTTAGTATAAATGCCGTCTCCCGAAGCAAGTCGTAAGAACTGGGGTAAGGCTGTGGAAAGTATTAAGAGCAAAAAGCAACAAAAGGTTGAAATAGCGAAAGAGAAATTAGCAAAGTGTAGAAAGGCTTATGTAGGTGATGATGAAGAGATGGAGGAAAAGATAAATCGCATGGCTGAAATTGGTGTAGCTAATGATATCATTAATGGAAAAGACCAAGATGATACACCAGAAGAAAGCAGTGATAGCGATGAAGAATGTGATTTTACTGATATCATTGCTGAAAAGATGGCTAAGATGAAAATAAGAAGAAAGAAAGCGGAAGCAAAGAAGAAAGTAAGCAAAAAGTCTGTGCCTGAGCCTGAACCTAATGATAGCGAAAGCGAAAGTGAAGAAAGTGAGGAGGAAATACCAGTAAAGAAAAGTAAGGGTAAAAAGTCAAGCAGTGTAAGTGTAAAAGTGTATAATCAATCTTCTGGTGGTGCTAAGAAAGAAAAAAATAATGATATTGAAAAATGTTTCTTAAAATTTTAATAATATATCATGGATAATAAGCACACAAATCAGCAACAACAACAAGAAACTCCTGAGCAGACTGAGAGAAAAGAAAAACTTGAAGAAGTGGCAGAGATACATTTTCAATCAAAGCCCGCTAAGATATGGAACACAATAACATCACCAGAAGCAAAACCACTAAGTCAAGTATTTATTGATTTAATGGATATGTCAAAGGTTGCGACAAAGAAAGGTAATGCTAAATATAATTTTGGATTAGTTGCTATAGATGTATATAGCCGTCGTGGGTGGATTGAACCAATTAAAAATAAAACTACAGGCTATGTTTTGGAAGGGTTAAAAAAAATATTTACTAAAAAAGTTCCTGAAAGAATTACTTCAGATAATGGCGGTGAGTTTAAGGGACAAGTCAGTGAATATTTCAGACAAAATAATATTGAACATAGAACTGTCCAAGTAGGCGATCACAGAACAATGGGCATAATTGATAGGTTTATTAGAACAATACGAAATGAATTAAACTTGATATGGGAATTTAATGAAAATTTTCAATGGGTTCCTATTATTCATGAGGTTGTTGATGCTTATAATAAAACATATCATACAACAATAAAGGCTGTACCAATTAATGTTTTTGAAGGAACCGAAAAGAACACTCAGGAAATCTACAGAAATCCTTTAATTAATGAATTCCCTAAAGGAACTAGAGTAAGAAAGGAATTAGAAAGAACTATTTTTTCTAAAGGCGACAAGCAATTCAGTAAAACTATATTCAAGGTTAAGGGCCGGAAAGGCTTCAAAGTTATACTCAGTGAAGAGGACTTAGTCCGACCGTCAGAATTATTAAAGACTAATGTTGAAGAGCACCATGAAGAAGAAGGACCGAAAGAGCAATTATCGGATAAAGTAAAACAAATTACTAAAGAGAAAAAAATATTAATTTATTAAAATCGTTGGATGTAAAACCGGAAAACATAAGAAGCAGTGCAAGAATTAAAAAGAAAGTTGAAAAGTTGGACCTTTAATGAAAACAAAAGATACATTAACTAAAGGTAACATATTTGGATTACTGATTTAATTAAACAACCTGAGTAGCACTGTATGTAGTTCGAACAGCCCTGCCGAAATGCGATACAATTTCGGCCACGTTAGGCCATGACCTTACAATAATGAATGAATCTGGCTCACCATTATTGCCGACCAAAACAATTACATGGTTAGAAATTTCCGTAGGTGGAGTTCGATAACCCCACACAATTACAGGAATAGAATTCGGCCTTGCAGTGTCTGACCAATTCGCCACACCCGCCTCCCTGTTGATTACAACATGGACTTCGCTAATTCTGATGACTACATTACGACTGCCGACAGGACGCCCGCCTTTCTTGGCCCCTTTTTTACGACCACCCCTTGGTACATTCCAATCAGGGGGCTGAATTGCTACATTATTTACCCCTTCAATTACTTCCTAATCGAACAAGATAACGAAAAGAAACAAACAACAGAAGAAATGATTACCTCAACTGCGGGGTCTGGGACTTTTTTTTCCTCTGCCTGCTGCACATAAACATAAATGAAATTAGTTGATAGAAACGAATTACCTTATCTTCAAACTCATCTGGTTGCTCCTCGGGCTCGTCTTCTGGCTCGTTGTCCGACATCCTGCAACACACAAAAACAGCAAGGGTTTGGACTTCTTTTCTTGGCCACTTTGGGAGTTCTGAAAAAGTTGCCGACTGACAAAAAAAAGCACAAGGTAAAAAAACTCTTCTACACAATTGGCTACAATTTTTGACTGATAGAATTACTGGATTTCTGCTGACAATTTGAATTAGCGATAAAAAAGGAAAAGTGAAAAATTTTTTTTACACCGCACACCTAGGCGTTGTCGCTAAAATTACACCGTCCAAGTTTTTGCACTGGACAACTTTTTGCTTTTTAGAGTAGCCTTAACAAAACAAAGTGCAAACAAGGATGAGCGAAGATGATGGAAGAAGCGATAGCGATGAAGAGTATGTTGAACGAGAAAGTCCAAATAAATGGATTGAGAAATTAAGGGATAAAAATCGCGCACAACTAATTATATATAAATCAAAAAGTGAAGTAAAAATTGACAATATTCGAAGCAAAAAGGAGCAGAAACAACAAGAGTTATTGGAATTGGAGAAACAAGAAAAAGCAGAACAAAATAAATTTTATGCTATCGATGAATTGCTGAATAAGAAAAAAGAAGAAATAGACAGAAAAGAACGAATTGAACAAATGAAAAGAGAGGAGAAAAGAGAAGAAGAAAAAAGGAAGAGACAACTTAAGTTATTTGAGCAGTGGCTTAGTGCCGAAAATCAACCAATGGGCGTAGAGGATGAATTGAATGCACGTAAAATGATTAAGAATGGAAAAACACATTATGAAATAATTCAATTGTATGAACAATATAAAAGACGAAGAATTAATTGAAATAGTAGTTTTTACTACTAACTCCTTTACCGCATAGGAGTATAATCTAGTGCGACGAAAAATTTTGTCAAAAATTGAAGGGGCTAAAGCCCACTTTTATTCAAAGATATTTACTTATACCATACTTGTGTGTGGTAGGTGGTTGGCGAGAATACTGGAGAAGACTTCAAAAAGGTAATTTAATAATAATTATTTAAAGGTAGCCGTTTTTCTTTCTTTTGTCTTTCTGTATTTGTTATAAATAGATAGACGAAATAATGAATAACGGCTCTTAGTGTGGTTTCTGTGATGAAACTGCACTGAAAAAGTGTGCCAAAGTGCGACCCTATACTACTGGGGGTGTCATTAGAGCTTATCGTCAATTCTTCGTACTCCCCTCACGGGTGAGACGATGGAGGCGCATGTGCAGAAATGCATCAGCCATTGACAGAGAAGCACTATTATTATTATTATTATTATTATTATTATTATTATTATTATTATTATTATTATTATTATTATTATTGCCCAGTGGTCAAGTTCTACCATCTGGGCCCTGTCGCCAGTTCGATTCCCGTCGGTGCCACCAGTATTTTCATTGAACATACCGGTCTATTTCTGGACCAGTATTTTCATTGAACATACCGGCCCGTCTGGAAGTGTTGGAACTGCCCTTGCGGGTGTGTCATTAGAGCTTATCGTCAATTCTTCGTACTCCCCTCACGGGTGAGACGATGGAGGCGCATGTGCAGAAATGCATCAGCCATTGACAGAGAAGCACTATCATTATTATCATTATTATTATTATTATTATTATTATTATTATTATTATTATTATTATTATTATTATTATTATTATTATTATTATTACTATTATAGACACCGTGATAGCCCAGTGGTCAAGTTCTACCATTTGGGCCCTGTCGCCAGTTCGATTCCCGTCGGTGCCACCAGTATTTTCATTGAACATACCGATCCGTCTGGACCAGTGTTTTCATTGAACATACCGGTCCGTCTGGAAGTGTTGGAACTGTCCTTGCGGGGATGTCATTAGAGCCTATCGTCAATTCTTCGTACTCCCCTCACGGGTGAGACGATGGAGGCGCATGTGCAGAAATGCATCAGCCATTGACAGAGAAGCACTATTATTACTATTATTATTATTATTATTGGACACCGTGATAGCCCAGTGGTCAAGTTCTACCATCTGGGCCCTGTCGCCAGTTCGATTCCCGTCGGTGCCACCAGTATTTTCATTGAACATACCGATCCGTCTGGACCAGTATTTTCATTGATCATACCGGCCCGTCTGGAAGTGTTGGAACTGCCCTTGCGGGGGTGTCATTAGAGCTTATCGTCAATTCTTCGTACTCCCCTCACGGGTGAGACGATGGAGGCGCATGTGCAGAAATGCATCAGCCATTGACAGAGAAGCACTATTATTATTATTATTATTATTATTATTATTATTATTATTCAGCCCAATGGCCTCAAGGCGTTAAACTGTGACGCCAACTCATAACCCTTTGGTGGTAGATGCTGGGGAGGAGGGTCGTTGCGCGCGTAAAAGATCTTAAACTCCGCATATGCTGGTTGATAGCCCAGGACCCAGCAGACACCAGATTGTTTATGGGTGGGGTTTCGAGGCAGCTCTAGCAACCGCGCTTGGTGTATGCACTTGCACATTCGGTGACGTCTTGCAAGCTGGGACTGCGGAATAACCTCGGCTTAGTGCAGTCTTGCCCTCAGGAGCTCCATCGGTGGCCCCGATCATCAGGCGAGAGACTGACACGGGGGGGTGGAGGACCTCGAACAAGGGTATTGGAGGCTTATGTCCGTTGAGGATATGCCATTAGCTGCATCAGTACGCCTCAGATATAGTATTATTATTATTATTATTATTATTATTATTATTATTATTATTATTAGGGAGTACATAGGCCATCGGTCCTTTCCATGGGCTGATTGGTATAAAGCTCCTAGAGTAATGTTCTATGCCGTCACTTCCTTTATTCCACCGATTGGTGTGGAGACTTTCCTTATGGAATGGAGGACTGGATGCACATGGCCTTTTGGCTCAGCAATTGGCAGGAGATACACTATTATTATTATTATTATTATTATTATTATTATTATTATTATTATTATTATTATTATGGACACAGTGATAGCCCAGTGGTCAAGTTCTACCATCTGGGCCCTGTCGCCAGTTCGATTCCCGTCGTTGCCACCAGTATTTTCATTGAACATACCGGTCTATTTCTGGACCAGTATTTTCATTGAACATACCGGCCCGTCTGGAAGTGTTGGAACTGCCCTTGCGGGTGTGTCATTAGAGCTTATCGTCAATTCTTCGTACTTCCCTCACGGGTGAGACGATGGAGGCGCATGTGCAGAAATGCATCAGCCATTGACAGAGAAGCACTATTATTATTATTATTATTATTATTATTATTATTATTATTATTATTATTATTATTATTATTATTTGGACACCGTGATAGCCCAGTGGTCAAGTTCTACCATCTGGGCCCTGTCGCCAGTTCGATTCCCGTCGGTGCCACCAGTATTTTCATTGAACATACCGATCCGTCTGGACCAGTATTTTCATTGAACATACCGGCCCGTCTGGAAGTGTTGGAACTGCCCTTGCGTGGGTGTCATTAGAGCTTATCGTCAATTCTTCGTACTCCCCTCACGGGTGAGACGATGGAGGCGCATGTGCAGAAATGCATCAGCCATTGACAGAGAAGCACTATTATTATTATTATTATTATTATTATTATTATTATTATTATTATTATTATTATTATTATTAATGGAGGCACATGTCCAGGATCTGGATCTGATGCTATAGTCTGAGGAAGCCTATTATTATTATTATTATTATTATTATTATTATTATTATTATTATTATTGCGCATGTGCAGAAATGCATCAGCCATTGACAGAGAAGCACTATTATTATTATTATTATTATTATTATTATTATTATTATTATTATTATTATTATTATTATTATTATTATTATTATTATTTAAGGTCTACCATCTGGGACCTGTCGCCAGTTCGATTCCCGTCGGTGCCAGTTTTTGAAAGGATATTTTCTTTGAAAATATTGGTCTGTCTGGAAGGCTTGGAGCTGCCTTGCGGGGGTGTCAGTAGAGCCTATCGTCAAATCTTCATACTCCCCTCGCGGGTGAGACGATGGAGGCACATGTGCAGAAATGCATTCACCATTGACAGAGAAGCAATATTATTATTATTATTATTATTATTATTATTATTATTATTATTATTATTATTATTATTATTATTATTATTGGACACCGTGATAGCCCAGTGGTCAAGTTCTACCATCTGGGCCCTGTCGCCAGTTCGATTCCCGTCGGTGCCACCAGTATTTTCATTGAACATACCGGTCCGTCTGGAAGTGTTGGAACTGCCCGTGCGGGGGTGTCATTAGAGCCTATCGTCAATTCTTCGTACTCCCCTCACGGGTGAGACGATGGAGGCGCATGTGCAGATTTGCATCAGCCAATGACAGAGAAGCACTATTATTATCATCATTATTATTATTATTATTCAGCCCAATGGCCTTACGGCGTTAAACTGTGATGCCAACTCAAAACCATTTGGTGGATGATGCTGGGGAGGAGGGTCGTTGGGCGCCTGTCGAAGATCTTAAACTCCGCTATGCCGGTTGATAGCCAGTGGACCCAGCGGATACCAAATTGTTATGGGTGGGGTTTTGAGGTAGTTCTTGCAACCATGCTTGGTGTACGCACTTGCACATGCGGCAACGTTTTGCAAGAGGTTGTTGGGACTGCGGAATAACCTCGGCTTAGTGTAGTCTTGCCCTCAGGAGCTCCATCGGTGGCCCCTATAATCAGTCGAGAGACTGACTAGGTGGGGATGGTGCACCTCGAACAAGGGCATGGAGGCATGTCCGGAAACGGATCGTGCCATCAGCTGCATCAGTATGCCTTAGAGGAAGTATATTATTATTATTGTATTATTATTATTATTATTATTAATATTCTCCACACTAAGATCATGGGCCGACGGTAAATACATGGTCTTTTTAATGATATACACTTGTCTAAAGCGGATATACTATAATATAGTGCTTCTACATTGTTGATATCTTATATGTGTTGCAGGCCCATGATAGTCAGGCTATAGCATCGCGAGATAGTC
>WBZZ01006399.1:45000-47500 GCA_019918135.1 Paulinella micropora | reverse complement strand
GAGACGATACCTAGCTTGTATCTCACCTGCACACCACAAAGAGTACCAACCTGCGGTGGCGACTTCAGTGACACGCGTAGCCCGCAGGGCCTGCTCCTTCCACTTCAGGTCGTCGGTGATAACCACTCCCAGGTACTTGTACTGACTGGTGACACAAAGCTTCTGGCCGCGAAACCACACCACGGGCTCACCTCGCTCCCTGATACTTGGTCGTTTCGCCTTGCTAGACGTGTAAATGGGCATGATTTCCGTCTTGCCGGGCTTCAAGTTGACTTCCAGCCTGTAATCTTCCGCGAACTTGGCCACAACATTGACCATCTTCTGGAGCTCGGTGCGACTGTGAGCGATGAGGGCCACGTCGTCCGCGTATAGAAGTGCCTTGATGTCGTTCAGCCGCTTCACATCCGTGATCTTGAGGGCACTCGCCAGCCGATCACACAGCTCATCCATAAAGACGTTGAAGAGTGTGGGAGAGAGAGGGGACCCCTGTTGGACGCCTACACCCTCCAGTACTTCGGGGGTGAGTGCTCCATCAACTAGCACTTGCGACGAAGTCTGCTCGTAGCACCTGCGTAGCGTGCGCCAGAACTTGCCCCTTACACCCAGCTTCCAGAGCCTCTCAAATAGACCATCTCTCCAAACAGACGGGAAAGCCTTGCGTAGATCGACGAACAGGACATACGACTCCCGCTTCTGCTGCTGACGCTCCTTCAACCTCTGCCAAAGGGTAAAGACCTGATCCGTAGTGCGACGCCCCGGGCGGAAGCCTCCCTGCTCTGGACGTAGCTTATCCGGGCCATCCACGAAGAGCGTTAGACGAGTAGCTAATAAGGACAGATACAGCTTACCAAGGCAACTAATAATCGAGATATCCCTCCAGTTGTCAGGATCCGTAGGATCCCCACCCTTGGGGATATTGACGATGATTCCCTTGCCCCAAGCTTTTGGAGTCCTCTCGGCTTCTCGAATCCAGTTGAAGTACTGCGTTAAGTAGCCATTGATGTAGGCGCCGCCATACTTGAGCATCTCGTTCTTCACTTTGTCCTCGCCACAAGCTTTGTGGTTATTCAGGGCACGTTGCCTTGCAAGGACCTCCTCTTGCGTGAACGGCTTGTCCAGCTCTTCGCAAGTGTCTTCACCTACTTCGTGCTCCTTCATAGCCCGGGCCACCTCATCTCTGAAGCGATCGTTCCAGTGGAACTGCCGCTTAGCTTCGGCTTCCTCCCACTCCAGCGAGCCTGCTTCTGCACAGCACTCCACCACAACAGCCGCACTTGCCGGATTTTCCCGTGGCTTCACCGAATTTCTCCGAAATTCCTCCCACCGAGCGACCTTTTCCGGCAGCGTACACGCCAGTGAGCCATCCTCCCTTTGCACCGGCGCGGAGACCTTCGTTCTGCGTGCCCCGCCAAGCCGCTTCGCGAGTAGCCAAAAGCGCTTTGAGGATTGTTCGCGTTGACATTTGACCGCTTCTTCCTGCACTTGCTTGAAGGAGGCGGACTTCTTGGCCCGAGTTGCCTTCCGAATTTGCTTGCGGAGCCGTAGCCAATTCAGACGGGCTTCCGCATTCGATTCATCCCTCCTGTATGCTGCGTAGGCCTCCCGGCGCTGCTGAATGAGCTCCTTTAGCTCCCCGTCGAACCAATTGTTGGTGAAACGGGGTCGTATACATCTGGAGCCAAGGACCCGGTGCGCCGCCATTCGGAAGGACTGCGCCACTCGCTCGGTGACGTCATCTACCACCCGTTGGCTGTCGGCACCACCCGATAGGTCAAGCTCAGGCAGCTGATGCACTCCAAGCTTCTGTAGGCAATGCTGGAATACGTCATCGAACTTGTCGCGTAGATAATCCAGCGCTTGCTTCGCAGCGTGATCATTACCCGAGACACCAGCACCAATAAGCTTATCAACACGAAAGGACCTGTAAGGTTTCGCAGCCCGCTTTGGCCGGCGCTGGCCGCTCCACGTCAGTTCGGCCCATACTGCCTTGTGGTCCGTATCAAGATCATCTTCGCATACTCCGAACTTTGCTCCAGATGCCAAGCCAGGCGACGCGCAGATGTAATCGAGGAGGTGCTTGCCTGTGCCCATGCCGCGCTGCTCACGCCGGGACCACCAGTAGGACCCTTCCACTGGGCACGAGAAGCCGCTCAGATTTCGCAGGCCCGTAGCGACGAGGACAGCCGCGAGTCTCTTGCCGTTCTCCGAACGTACCGGTGCTCCCTTATCATCGACCTCCCCGTGTTGACCGACGATGCCCTCCTCTTTTCGGCTGCATGCCGGCCCGAGCTTCGCGTTGGCATCCGCCACCGTGACCACAAGACCTTTGGCTCCAAAAAAAGCTATAGCTGCCTGCCAGGCCGCATACGCCTCTGACGACTCTTCTTCCTGCGTTTCCTGGGGAAAGTAGCCGTTGCCCACATAGATATCCTGAGCGCCGGCAACACCCGAGGCGATACGCAGCCACACTTGCTGCCGGTGGTCGACGGGGGCTGACACC
>WBZZ01006399.1:0-25000 GCA_019918135.1 Paulinella micropora | reverse complement strand
TATTTCTTGAGTGTTTTTTTCAGTCCCTTCAAAAACATTAATCGGAACTGCTTTAATTGTTGTATGATATGTTTTATTATAAGCATCAACAACCTCATGAATAATAGGAACCCATTGAAAATTTTCATTAAATTCCCATATTGAGTTTAATTCATTTCGTATTATTCTAATAAACCTATCAATTATACACATTGTTCTGTGATCGCCTACTTGGACAGTTCTATGTTCAATATTATTTTGTCTGAAATATTCACTGACTTGTCATTTGAATTCACCACCATTATCTGAAGTAATTCTTTCAGGAACTTTTTTAGTAAATATTTTTTTAACCCTTCTAAGACATAACCAGTTGTTTTATTTTTGACTGGCTCAATCCACCCACGAAGGCTATATACATCAATACCAACTAATCCAAAATTATAGTTAGCATTACCTTTCTTTGTCGCCACCTTTGACATATCCATTAAATCGATAAATACTTGACTTAGTGGTTTTGCTTCTGGTGATGTTATCGTGTTCCATATCTTAGCGGGCTTTGATTGAAAATGTATCTCTGCCACTTCTTCAAGTTTTTCTTTCCGCTCTGTCTGCTCAGGAGTTTCTTCTTGTGGAGTATGTTTATTATCCATATTATATACTATGTCATTTTTTCCTAGGGTAGGAGGAAAACATTTTCTAAAAAAAGTAATTGTTCCATTAATACCAACTCACAAAATTTATGTTGAACCTTTCGTTGGTGCTGGAAGTATATTTAGAAAAAAAGAACCAACCGATTTAGAAGTCATCAATGATTTGGATAAAGATATTTATCACATATGGAAAGATATGAAGAAAGTGCCAGCAGAAACAATTAATAGATATGATTTTACGCCTTCAAGGAGCAAATTTGAAAAACTTAAGAAAACTAAATTCAAAGAACCGAGTATGAGACTTTACAGAAATTTATATTTATCATTCAATTCATTCGGCGGAAAAAGAAATTCTTTCGTCGATCAAAGAGATTATAGTCACCATGCTTCAAGAGATAATTTTAAGAAAAACATTGAAAAATTAAAAGATAGATTGAAAGACACTATAGTATTAAACAAAGATTTTAAAGCAGTGATAAAAAAATACGACACACCAGACACATTTTTCTATCTAGATCCACCATATGAAGAAGGTGAAAAAAAAGGATGGAGATATAATCATTATGTAGCACCAGAAGAAATATATAATGCTGTGAAAGGAATAAAAGGTAAATTTATTTTATCTTATAACTATTCAAAAAAAATAAAACACATCTTTAAAGACTTTAAGATATGGAAAGTCAAGGCAACTTATTTATTAAATGGTTCTGACAGAAAAGCAGTAAGAGAATTATTGATTTCAAACTTTTAAAACTTTAGAAACATCCTTGAGACATCATCATTATTTTTTTCTTTCTTAGCACCACCAGAAGATTGATTATACACTTTTACACTTACACTGCTTGACTTTTTACCCTTACTTTTCTTTACTTGTTCTTCTTCACTTTCTTCACTTTCGCTTTCGCTCTCATCAGGCTCAGGCACAGTCTTTTTATTTACTTTCTTCTTTGCTTCCGCTTTCTTTCTTCTTATTTTCATCTTAGCCATCTTTTCAGCAATGATATCAGTAAAATCACATTCTTCATCGCTATCACTGCTTTCTTCTGGTGTATCATCTTGATCTTTTCCATTAATGATATCATTAGCAACACCCATTTCTGCCATGCGGTTTATCTTTTCCTCCATCTCTTCATCATCGCCTACATAAGCATTTCTACACTTTGCTAATTTCTCTTTCGCTATTTCAACCTTATGTTGCTTTTTGCTCTTAATACTTTCCACTGCCTTACCCCAATTCTTGCGACTTGCTTCGGGAGACGGCATTTATACTAAGATTATTATATTTTAGTATTTTTTAAATAAATAATTGAATAATATAATGTCCCAATATAAATCATTACTGGGCCTTAATGAGTTGGCTGTTGATAGTCTAAATATACTTAACCTTGACCTTACCAACACAAACATAGTCGGTCTTAATACAGACAGAGTGCCAGAAGATTCCGACCCCGTAAATCTTTATTACACTGACGACCGATTTGATACACGACTGGCTACCAAAGCACCGCGGACATTAAAGAAGGACTTAATTATTATTGGACTGATAACCGCTTTGACACACGTCTCGCTTTAAAATCAACAACTGACCTAAAAGAAGGACTTAATTATTATTGGACTGATAACCGCTTTGATACACGGCTCGCTTTAAAATCAACTACGGACATTAAAGAAGGAAGCAGTTTATACTACACAGAGCAACGAGTAAGGGATAATGACGAAGTCAAAGCCTCAACTCAACACAGAAGCAATACTTCCAATCCTCACCAAACCAGTTTATATAATTTGATTGACACAAACATAATTGCACAAGCGAGCGGGCAATACTTAACTTACAACGATGTAGAAGGCAAATGGAAGAATACAGCCCTTGGTTCAATTGATACACTTTCAGATGTAGTCATTACAGCACCAGTGGCGATGAATAGTTATCTAACATATAACTCAATAAACTGGGTAAATAAAACATTTCCGATAAATGTTGATGAAACAGGCAATATTAGTATGGGGATGAAGAATATAACAGGAGTTAATTTACTAAATGACAAAGGTGTTGATGAATGGATATTTGAGCATAATGATAATAATAATAAGGTGTCAGCGAGTGGAAGTATAGATAGCCACAGCGATGTGACAATAACAGGTTTTCCAGCAGATAACCAACTGATTATGTATAGCACGGGGCAATGGAGAAACACCACACCACCATTTCTTAGATTAGACGGCACTGCTAGTATGACGGGAGGACTAAATATGGGTGGTTTTGCTATTTCAGGGGCTTCTACATTTAATGGAATTAATCTCGCAAATCTCGCAGTTGATGGTTCGGTGGTCAAACTAACAGGAGACCAAACCATAGTGGGTATTAAAACATTTAGCAGTATAATAAATGCGAGTTCGGGGATTGATATGAAAAGCCAAAGCATAACAAATGTAAATTTGGTTGATGGTGTGGATGTTTCCGTTCTTGATACTTCGGTGGTTAAACTAACAGGAGACCGAACCATAGCAGGGAATAAAATATTTACATCAACTTTAGAAGTAAGTGGTTCGTCCAACCCTACTACTTTTGATGGTATTGGCATAGCCTTTGATACAAAAATAGGAATGATTGCGGCACAAAAAACAGCAACAGCGACTTGGTATCCGATACAAATAACGGGTTCGTATGTTGAGTTATATTCGGGTAATACTTTAATTATAACCGCAACTGGAACAACATTAAGTTTGAATAACAACAAAATAACAAACTTAGCCACTCCATCAGCAACAACAGACGGAGCAAACAAAAGTTATGTGGATACATTAGACGGGCAAAATGTGAAACTAACAGGAAACCAAACCATAGCAGGAATTAAGACATATAGCAGTGGTGTTGAAATAACGGGAAATTCAATCAATTCAACAACAAAGTGCACATTTATCGTTTTCAATTCTACCAGTAATATCGGGTCAATTGCTAGTTTGGATATGAAAACTGCAACATATTACAACTTTGAAATTTCTGCGAAAAAAATAAGTTTTATTATTGATGGGACAATCGTCGGTTGGGTAAATGCTTCGGGGCTAGATTGTAATAGTAGCAAAATAGCCAACCTTGGAACTCCGACATTAGCGACGGACGGAGCGACAAAAGGGTATGCGGACACATTGGACGGGCAACATGTAAAACTAACAACAGACCAAACCATAACAGGAAGTAAAACATTTAATGATGCGAGCACAACGATAAAATATCTAACTTTAACGAACAATGCCGATTTTAATAATCAAACTATCACTAATGGCGGAAATATCACATATAATGGGGCGAGGATATTAAACCAAAATGGAGGAGATATATTCTTTTCACAGACATCAGGAGATTATCAGTATTTCTTATTTACTCTAAATACTGCTACAAGTGGAACCGCGAACCAAAGGGGTTATGTATTTACGAATGTAGCATCTGATGTAAAAGGGGCGGGACTTTATATTTCAAAACTTTTGGATAATAAAAGTGCTTCGTCTGACATTGTCCGTTTTAACAATGCTGGCGGTATGCGGTTTTATGGTGCTTTGGATATGAACTCAAACAATATAACAAATGGCGGAACAATAACGGGAACTACAATTACTTCAACCGCGGGTATATCAACGACGACACTAACGGCGAGTGGATTAATAACAGCAGATGGTGGTTGTAAGTTATCTATTCAAAATAAAGTAGATGGAGGAAATGGACAGGGTATATTTCTGTGGGATACAGACAACTCAGGATGGGGTATTTATATGGCTCAACCGGGGGCTGGTAAATCATTAGGTGGAGGAACAGCGGTGGCAGGCAACGATATTTCAGGCTTTGCTGTAAGATTTAGGAGTGGTAATGCATCGGCGGATGGTTTTGTGTGGGAAAATTCAGCAGAGCAGTTGTTAATGTCATTGAATGGGGCAAACGGGACTTTATGGACAAAAGGGTTAATAACGGCTAGTGCGGGGATATCAACAACAACGGCAACCGCGAGTGGATTAATAACAGCAAATGCGGGTATATCAACAACAACATTAACTGCGAGTGGATTAATAACAGCAAATGCAGGTATATCAACAACAACATTAACTGCGAGTGGATTAATAACAGCAAATGCGGGAATTACATACACAGGCACACTATCTTCGGTATTAGCATCAACTAATGGGGCAAAAATAGCAATTCAAGGACAAACAGACGGGACGAATGCGAGAGGAATATTTGTATGGGATGCTACTGATTCAAACTGGGGGATTTATATGTCTCAGTCTGGGAATAATAAATCATTAAGTGGAGGAACAGCACCAGCAGGAGGAGGTGGAGGATTAACTTCTTATGCTATTAGATTTAGAGTGAATGGTTCTTCAACGAGTGGGTTCATATGGGAGAATAGTTCAAATACTGCTTTAATGCCATTAAGAGCGAGCGATGGGCAATTATGGGTATTGTCTAATCCAATTCAATATTCAGATAGGAGAAAAAAAGAAGATATAAAGGAATGCTTAGGCTTAGATTTTATTAATAAGTTAAATCCAGTCTGCTATCGTATGATTGATGACAAAAAGAAATGTAGGACTGGCTTAATAGCACAGGAATGAGAAGAAATACTAACAGAAATGGATATGCTAGATTTTGGCGGTTTTATCAAAGAAACAATTATGGTTCCGTGTCCAAAGCAAAGAAAAGAATACGAATTGAAAGGTGTGAGTGTTAATCCAGAAGATGTTAAATGTATTGATAGTGGTGATGTCGGTTATGGTATAGGTTATTCCGAATTTATCGCACCATTAATTAAGGCCGTTCAACAATTATCAGAAAAGAAAGTTAATTTAGAAAAAGAAAATAATAATCTCATGAATATACTACAAGACCAAGCAAACCAACTAGCCGAAATCCGAGCAGTCGTATTTCCTTAATATTTTTAGAATAAGCGAGAGTGAAACGAAGCGCAATTCTAAAATGCCCCCTAGATTACACCCCCCACCGCCAGTCATTGAAATAGACGGCCAACTAACACCAGAGTTGAAAAATAGAGTTTTAGACATTTCATTGAAGAATGAGGAAAAAAAAGTAGAGCACGAATTGGAAGATAACTGGAATTGTTGTTGTATAAAAGACAGACCGACAGACAGCAGACTTATTAAATACTTATTTCAAATGGGTATCATTATAGCAACCATAACCCTTTGTATTGTAAGGCTATCTGAAAAGAACTTACCTTGTGAGGTAGCCAACACTTATGTCGGAATTTTGACATTGCTTATCGGCATTTGCCTTCCATCACCTTCTAGCTCAAAGAAATGAACATTCATATACTTGAGTTTTATACCACATAGCATCATTTGAGCAAATTAAAGGAATGGCTTCATCAAAACTAACACACCAATCACTCATAGGCTTATACACACATTTAAATTTAGTTTCTATTCCTTGCTTTATACAATAAGCACAACTCTCATTTTTTTACTCACTGAGCCGTGAGTAAAAGTCGCAGGCAGTCCGAGCAGAAATATTAATTAATAAAAAGTTTATTAGCACTGATATAGAGGACATCATGGCTGACTATAAATACCAAAAGATTATTTTTCTGAGCAATGATTTTGCTGGAGGAAGCAAAACATTTAATAAAAATATTCAAATGTCATTCACACCCACCAAAATGAATGTAAAATTTATCCACTATATGAACGACCAGACAGAGACAAAAACCAGAATTCTTTATATGGACAGAATTGAAAATATTGGAACATTTGCGGACAGCACCACAGCAAACATTTCAAACCTTAGTTATAATTTGGGTGTTGTCGGATGCACTGACGGACAATATACATTTAAAGTCCTTGAAACCGACAGCGGAAATATTGACACAGGAAATTTAGCGGGCCGAATTGTCATATGCTTAGAATTCTTAGGGTAGGTGAAACCTACCCAGATTGTTGCGGATTTATCCGCAACGAATTCGTAGGCTGATATTTGTTTGGAGGTGTTGTTTTTAACAACTTCTACCATACCCCCGCGGGTTTGGAAAGGGACAAAGTCCCTTCCATAAACATCGACAACCGATTTAATTTAAACAATAAAGAAAAAACGATGCTTTAGAATAAGAGTGAGTGCGGAGCACGAATCGCAATTCTAAAATATCATGGAGAAGATTAATAGCATTAAGGTGAAGCCAGTAAAACAAGAGGGTGATGGAAATAAAAAAGCAAAAGGTTATAAATTATTTAATGAGCCGTATGCCAACATATTTCTACTCGCCCGTAAGAAGAGCGGGAAAACGACAGCACTCTTTGAAATACTGAAACGGACTACAGACAGAAAAACCCGCATTGTCATTATTGCTTCAACGATACACAAGGATTACATTTATAAAGCAATGGTAAAGCACTTTAAGAACAGGGGAAACCCAATGGCAATATATACCTTTCTTAAATCAGATGGTGTAAATGTCATTGATTATGAGTTAGACAAACTGAACAGACAGGACGAGCAACACGAAGGAGAAGTAAAACAGGACAAAGAAGAAATAGAGAAACCACAATTTTTATATTTTGGAAAAGAAAAGAAACAGAGCACCGCGGAGGCACCAAAAGAACGACCAAGTAAGTATATTTCTCCAGAGGTTGTTTTTGTTTTGGACGATTTAGGGAGCGGATTAAGAGACAAGTCCGTAAGTGATTTGTTAAAAAAGAACAGACACTATAAATCAAAGGTGATTATGTCAAGCCAATATTTAAACGACCTACGGCCAGAAGCCATTAAGCAGTTAGATTATCTATTAATCTTTCCGGGCCAATCTCAGGACAAAATGGAACTCGTGTATAAACACTTTGACTTATCTTTTGACTTTGACTACTTTCTTCAAAAGTATCACGAAGCAACAAAGGAGAGATTTAATTTTCTTTATGTCTCAAGTGTTGATGATGAGTTACGGAAGAATTTTGCTTACAGATTAAAATGAATAAAAAATTTGGAATTAATTATTTTTTTCTGTATTATATAATCATCTATCTTTTATGGTAGTAAAAACAACTCGTGTTGAAGTCATTCCAACAATCGGCAAACGAACTATTAACTCAAGCACCAACATGGCTGGAGGTAAAAAGAAAACTGGACGGAAGAAGGGCAAAGGGCAGGCTGGTGGTAAAATTAACTGGCAAAAAGTGGGCAAAACCGCAATGGCTGTTGATAAATTTCTTCGCAATAATAAGTTAATCTCTAGGACTGCGGGAGCATTAAGTAGCGTTGGGGTACCTTACGCTGGTAGTGTTGGTGCTGTAGCATCAAGACTGGGGTATGGTAAGCAGAGAGGGCGAGGAGCACTCAAGTTTTGAAAAAAAATAATTTGAAATATCAAGGAAATATTTTTTTGTTTGTATATAATGGTTGCTAAAACCAAAAAAACAAGGAAGCCTAAGGTAAGACCCCCGAGGGTTTATAGGAATAAGAGCGGGAAATCATATATTATCCAGAAGGGTAAAAAATATTATTTTAATTTCGGTAAAAAGACAAATGATATGAGCACACTTCAAATTGTTAAACTTTTTATGAAATACTTAAGCAGACCAAAATCAAAGCGAGCACCTAAGCGAAAAGAAGACTTGCGAAAAGTCCAGAGTTTGTCGGAGATTGAGCAAAATACTAGAACCGCCATTAATGACCACTTAGACAAACTCAGAAAGGAGAAATACGAAAAGATTGATGAGATTGACCAAAAAGAGAAAAAGGCACGAGTTGATGCTGAAGAAGAAAAGAAGAGGCAAGAAAGAAAAGACATAGCAGATGCTAAGGAAAGGCAGGATGAGTTAGCAAGGATACACCGCAATGAACTATCAGATATCAAGGAACGACAAGAACAAAAAGCCAGAGAACTAAGAAGGGAGCAAAAACTCACAGATGATGTAAAATATGAAGAAGATAGAAAAAATATGATACAAGCATTACCACCGCCACCACAATATCAATATATTATGCCACCACAGCAGGGGCAACCACAAGCACCGCCATTAGGAGCACCACCACAAGCACCGCCCTTACCTAATTTAGGAGATGAAGCACCATTGAAAACGAAAGAGCAATATGAGGAAGAAAAAAAGCAAAAGCAGAAAGATATTGAAACACTGAAATTAGCAGGATATACAGATAAGTTCATAAAAAAGATAAGTCGTAAAGACTTACAAAAAGCCAGTCAAGATATTCAGACGGCTATAGCCACAGCGACATCTTTAGAGGAACAGAAAAAGTTAGCAGAAGAATATAAAGAAAAACTTGAAAAGGAAGAAAAGAAAGCAGAAGAAAAGGGTAAGCATTTTGAACATTTACAAATTAATCAATTTTTAATATCAGCATTTTCAAAAACTTATCACCCAAACATTACTATAAAAGAGTTAGCACAGGCTTTAAAAAAGAGACTAGATAGTGATGGACATAAAAAATTAAATTACAAGACACTTCAAAGTGGATTATTGACATGATTAAAAGGTTTAATATTGATGTTGGAAATGAAAAGGAAAACGTAAAAAGAAAAGTGGCGGATTATGCTAGATATGAAGAGTATATGGGTATTAATGAGCAAAAAGGTAGTGGAGCGAAGACATTAGAAGAATTAATTGATAAAGTATTTTCAATAGCGAAAATAAAAAAATACTTAGCCCGCAAAGATTGGAAACACACAATGAATAAAAAAGACTTTGTAAAAACTCTAACTAGCAAAATGACTATAGACCCCAATGTGGATAAACAAGTTTCAAATGATTTGAGCATTGACGAGGGAATGCCCCAACCGCTACCCCCGCCACCAGAGCCGGCAACAGATACGACTACACCGCCAGACCAAACACCACCAGAGGAGACAACCATACCACCGAGTGTCGCGGAGACACCAGAGCAACCACAGACAGACGAGCAACAGCAAGAGCAACCACAGCAAGAGGGTGAGGGGCGGGGACTAATGACTAATGAAATAGACAACATAATGAAAAAATATGGATGGTATCTTGGTGCGATAGCCAGTGATGAAATCTACAAGTTGAAGCCCGGAAGCAGAAAGCGATACATTATTTATAATGAATACCGACCCGAGCACCAAAAAAGGCCAGCACTGGATGGCCGTATGGATAAGTCTAGATAAAGACAGAAGTGTTGAAGTGTATGACCCGCTAGCACTTTACGAGCCGACGGAAGACTTTCGACAACAAATGAAAAGACTAATTGACCGAAGCCACCCCGATAGTTATTTATTAATGAAGGTCATTCAAGTAAAAGAGCAGAGTGATACGAGCGACACATGCGGATGGTTTGCTATGAGGTTTTTAATGGAGCGAGCGAAAGGTATTAAATTTAAATTTGCCAGTGGCTACACAGACTTAAAAGAAGTAGAGGCGGAGAAATTGAAAAAACAAAACGGCTACGGATTTAATACTTATATTTAAAATTGTTATACTAAAAATATAATTTTGAGTTTGTAAGTGGTTTTTTAAAAAGCACTTACGATGGACTATAAGGGAGGAAGAAGTTCTGGTATATACTACATAAATAGTAAAAATAGAATAACGGGAACAGACAGCGACTTTACACACGAAGTCAATATGAAGGGGCTACACAATCCCACACATTGTAAAATTCTTCATATTTATGTGCCGAAATCGTATTACTCTGTGGCTTCACCATATAATGCTTTTACATTATCCGAAGACGGGTATGAGGCTTTAATTACGATACCTGAGGGCAACTACACAATGAACAACTTAAAAAATAAACTATCTGAGATAATGACGGCAGAAAGTCCGAATGACTATATTTATGTTGTCTCAAGCAACAATACAAACACAGAAGCGGAGGATGGCAAATTAACATTCAGTGTGTCAAATAATGGAGGTATTCAACCGCGGTTTATATTTGATGCTGATACCCGTATTCATGAGGTTATGGGTTTTGATAGAAACTCAACATATTTCTTCGCCAATGATTTTATTAAGTCGCCAAATGTGATTATTCTAACTGGAGAAAATACTTTATACCTTCAATCGGATTTGGTGAATGAAGGTGATAATCATGTGCTACAAGAAATATACACAGCCAACGAAATTCCTTTTGGTTCTGTTATCTATGATGGAAGCGGGTCTGAGTATGGTAAAACATTGTCCGCTAATTCAAACAACGTATTCAGGTTTTATTTGACGGACGAAAACGACCAAGCAATAAATCTTAATGGTTTGGGAATAGTTATGACATTATTGGTTTATCGTGAAACTAATTATTTTAGTTTATTTAATTCATTCTTCAATTTGCTGAAATCCCGATGATATTTGAGAATTGTGCTTCGTGCTACACACTCTCGCTATGGATTCAACTTGTTGAATCTATAATCTCAAACATCGACAACCATTAATTATTTTTTACGATGTTTTATGATGACGAAGTCAGAATAAAATATCAATTTATTTTAATTATTTATTTTTTTCTATATATATATTTCGTGTATTAATCAACTTACACTACTTCAAAAACAAAACAAAAAATGCCTGTCCAATACGGAGGAGAACTAGTCCATCAGACTAAGGAACTGCTCACTGGTAAGTATGAATTAACTAAACTTACCACTCGTGAAGGCTCGCAACCTGTCGCACTTACTACTGCTGGTGGTATGGAAACCACATTTGAAATTCCTACTCGTCCTTTGAACCTTGCGAGGAGTGTGTTGCGATTTACTTACACTCCGTCTGGTGCTGGTGCTGGTGGTCGCTACAATCGTATCTATATGGATTTCTGTCTATGATTAAAACTATTGAATTGCGAAGCCGAAGCGGGCAGTATCTGTGTAATCTTCAACATGTGGGTAATTACATTAAGATGATTTGGAAACCCGAGATTAAATATGAAAAATTTATGGCACTTGAAAATCATGGTGCTGGTGTGGCTAGCGGTGCTATGCTTCAAAAGTGTAATGCGGGAAAAGTTGAAATTGGAACCGTAGCGGAAAGAAAAACAATTACTGATGCGGCAGATGTTGCAGGTCTTAAGGCTGCAGTTCAAGGATATTACAAAGTGCCTCTTGTTAATGCCCGCCGTAATGATGATACCGCTCTCGCTGATAGCACTGCTGGAACTTATAGCATTGTTAATGTTCCTTTCGAGGAGGCTAAGTATTTTGAAGGTGGTGGTGATAATACTGCCACCCCTGTTATTAATGTTAAGTTTCCTTTGGGTATGCTGTTTGGTACTATTTTTGAACTGGATAAGACTATTGGGTTTAATGAAATTTTGGATTTGCGGATTGTGTGGGCTGAAACCAACCGCTCTTCATTCTATAGCACTAATGTAAGTTCTATTGCCACTGGTGCTGCAGCTACAACCTCTGGTGCTATCGTCTCTAACCTGAATCTATTCCTTGCTGTTGAGACTGACCCAAATGTCATCCTCGGTGTCCAGCAAAAGATTGTGGGTGAAGGCTTTCCTTTTAAGATTGAGTATCATATCACTTGGAAGCAAAGTCTTCAAACAAACCAACAGAACTATGTTATTAAGATGAACCGCTCGCAGGGTGAAAGAATTCGTCGTATTTATACTTCAACCTTTCATTTCACCGAGAGTGCTAATACTTCTTTTGATAATGACAACAGAGCTGGTGTAAAGGTTTTAAAATACTATACAACACTTGACGGCTCTCGTCTCCAGCAGTTTGATATTGACACAAAGGAAAATGAGGACTATATGATTTTGAAGGATAAGTTGAAGGGAAGTGCTATCCTAAACAGTGATGTCTATCATTACAACTGGTTCCATGTAGATACTTGGGACAATAACCGCCCGCTGTGCGATAAGGACACCGACGGCTATGAGGTGAGCGGTCTAAGCCTAGACACTGAGAGGCGATATGAATTCGTTTCAACTACAGGTGATAATGCGAGTGGTGCTAACATAACTAATCTTAACCATTACACTTTTGCCAGTCTTCAACGAAGTGTGCTTGTTAAAGGAGTTGAAATTTTGATGTCTTAATGATATTTTATTCACAAATCTTTTTTCAAAAGAAGGTTCATAAAACATCGAATGCCATTAAAGTAAAAAAATTAATAGATTAAAAATTTTTTTTCTTGTATAATAATATAGGAAGACGACGTTTGAGAATAAACGAGAGTGCGTAGCACGAAGTGAAATTCTCAAATGTCCCACCAGAGAAATTTAATCGCACAAAATCCTGACGGAGAATTTATAAATGTCAGGGTTGGATATGATGGTGATATTGAAACAAATAATTCAAAAACCGCTTTTGGCGAAGCAGTAGTAGGTCAATTAACGCCAGTTTTACAAGAAATCTTTCCATATACCATTAATACTAGGATATGGACAAAAACAGAAACAAAATCGTCTGTGTCATTTTTGAATAATATGGCTGAATTGAAAACAACTGCTGATGCTACGGCAGATACTAGACTGGTAAGTAAAAGGAGAATAAAATATAGAACTGGAATGGGTGTCCTAGCCCGCTTTACTGCTCTATGGACAACGGATGATACAAAAGATTACTATTCATATATTGGAATAGGACATGACCTTAACGATGGATTTTATTTTTACAAAAATCAAGCAGGAATGAATATCGCACATTATGCGGGAGGTGCTGCAGATTATATTGACCAAGAAGACTGGGACGACCCTTGCGATGGAACTTCGGCTATGCCAAACTTAGACTGGAGTAAAGGAAATGTATTTCAAATTCAATTTCAATATTTAGGTTTTGGTGCTATTAAGTTTTATATTGAAAATCCCATTACAGGATTATTTCAATTAGTTCATATGATTGACTATGCGAATGCTAATAATGGTGTAAACCTGCGAAATACGACATTACCTTTTACTGCAGTAATGAGAAATGATGCAAAGACTGGAATACAAACTCTTAAAACAGCGAGTGCCAGTTTATTCATTGAGGGAACGAATACGATAAACACAAGTATAACAAACGAAGTGGAAGGAAGTAAAGCAGCAAACACCACTGAAAGTCCTATTATTAGTATAAGAAACAAAGCAACATTTGATGCGGGCGGTGCTAATTTAACAAATTATTCAAATGTTTATCCAACTTTGATAAGTATTACAAATGAAGATACTAAGTCAAATGTTGTCAGAATGGTATTAAATGGAACACTAACTGGCACAGGTTTTGCAGATGTTGATTCTAAGTATTCAATTGTAGATACTGACACAAAGGCGAGTGCTATCGCAAATGGAACAACAATTTTTAAACTATATGTAAATAGTGCTTCAACTCAACAAATCAATCTTAGAAGTTATGATATATACCTATCGCCGAGTGATGTATTAACTTTTACGCAGAAATCTGTCTCTGCTGGTGGAGGAGGAAATATCAATATTATTGCTAATTTTATTGAGGATCAGTGATACAGAAAAAAAAACAATGAAGGTAATATGATATCAAAGATATTTTTTACCGCATCTTTGTTATTAAAATAAGGTTGTTGAATTAAATATTCAAGGTATGGTTTATCAATCTTAGCAACATCTTCAATTTTCATTTTTTATACTTACCATATTGAAGAACAACATCTTTCTTTAATATACATCCTTCTTCTGTACATGTAGCAGTAGCTATTTCTTCGCCAACATTAGCCTTTATTTCGGTAATTCCAGTCTCTTTTAAATCTGTTTCCTTAAATGGTGTGCTTGGTTCCTCCATCATTTTTTCTAATGTGGCCTCCAACGGAATAACTACTTTCACATTACATCCTTCGTCTGTAGCTTTCGCTGTGTCGTCCCTCGGCTTGTATTGCTCATAGAAAGATACAATGTCAGGCTTAGTCCATTTAATTGTTGGCATTTTGACATTGCCGTCAAGGTTCCATTTTTCAATTTCATTCAAGTAGTCTTGTTTGGTGTTCAGGTCAGTCATTGATATTTTAGAATCGCGCTTCGTGCTACACACTCTCGCTATGGATTCAACTGTTGAATCTATATTCTAAAACATCGAAAAAAAATTTAAAGAAAAAATAATTTAAAAAAAACGATGTTTTGTGATGACGACGTCAGAACAAAATATCAAATATATTTTTTTACTTCACTTTTAATGTCTGTAAATTTTTCAAACCACGGCTGTTTCATAACCCATTCAAGATATGGCTTATCAATAGTTGCAACATCTTGAATTTTCTTACCTTTATACTGACCGAATGGAAAAATATCCCTTGGCTTGCCTTCTCTACTTTTTTCAATTGCCTTAATTTCTTCGTCAATCATCTGTTGAACATCTCTTACTGAAAAGAATTCCTTATTCTTCTCAATTGAAAGTCGTCCAAATTTTTCAGATAGTCTGGTGAGGGTGGTCATTGGTCTATAT
This sequence comes from Paulinella micropora, assembly GCA_019918135.1. Taxonomy (NCBI): domain Eukaryota; phylum Cercozoa; class Imbricatea; order Euglyphida; family Paulinellidae; genus Paulinella; species Paulinella micropora. The sequence continues at coordinate 10,008 of WBZZ01006399.1, read as the reverse complement.
AGAGTGGTAAAAAATTTTATGGAAAAAAATTAATTATTGATATTTTGTTCATAAATCTTTTAATATCCAAAAGGTCTAGTTTCAATCGCATTCTCTACAATTCCGATAACTTGTCTTTTCGTATATGTAAAACTAAATATCTTTTCTAAGTATTCGCTTGTTATTTTTTTCTTTTGTTTGTCTCGTGTTATCTTGTTGTTTTCTATTATAACTACTTTTCCAGACTTCTCAATTCGCTTAGCAATCCGTAATTCTTCATCAGTCTCCAACAATTCAGCCAGTTCATTTTTTCCATTCTCAAATAATTCAGTGTTTGTAATACCTAGCCCGCAACTTATTATACTTAACATATTTGGTAAATTCAACGCTTTTTTCGTTTCATAGTTCATACTAAATCCTTTTACTTTCATACTTGCTTTACCATTATCTAATAAGTATCCATAACAATTTGGCCCGCCTCCCACAAAGGTTTTTATTTTTGCTCCTTTCAATTCATCTGTCCAATCTCCCAGTAAATCTCTTGTCTCTACATCTGCCTCATTAATTTCTTTGTTAGTCGTATATATTACGCTGTCTGTGTCATGATACAATATCCTATTGCCTAATCTGTCCATCATATTGTAAAGTCTCATTCTCGCGTGGCATGTAGTAAATAAAGCAACCACAATATTTGTTTTAATCGGGTCGCTCACCGCATCCTGTTTTAAGTCATAACTGGCTTCTACAATTTTGTCGTTAATTATGTTAATATTTATATTATCCACTGATTTATCGTTCAGTAGTTTGTATAAGGTATCTTTATCCTTTATCGTTTTATTCTGTGTTTTATTTTGTTTCTGTCCAAACTTGCCCCATAAAGAGTTCAAGCACAACTTAGCCACTGCTCGTCGTCCTTCGTTTTTAAATATTTTGCTTTCATCCATCTTTACACCCATTTTAACTTCCATGCTGTTTATGTAATTTTGTTTTTCTGCTTCCGTATTACATCCCGCTGGGTATCCGCTGGACTCTTGTTTTACTTTCAAGAATGTCTTTATGTATTCTTTGAATAGGCTACTGCTTTGTTCTTTCCAGTGCCATACTTCATATACTTTTATCAACTTATACCCTTTCTCTAAGGCCTTGTAAATTTCTGGAGTTGCCCATGTACCAGTTATTGCTCGTTCTTTATCTGTGTGCTTACATTCTCCATGTTGCTCAGTCATTCCGCACTTATCGCATAAGTAATACATCATCTTACCTCTGTCCGCCTTCGGTAAGACTGGGTGTAGTAAGCCTCTAGGTGGTAGCATCTTAACCTTAGCCACTCCGAATGAAACATTTTTTCACCTCCGTTGAATGCGTGTTTAATATCAGTTTTATCTAACCTGCTTCTGTATGCTAACCATTCTACACAAGCCCTAGAAGTCATCCTGTTTTGCTTTTCCGCTTTCAATATCGCAATTGAATTCTCTGGCATAAACTTAGCACGATACAAAGCCATAACACAACTCGCAATAGTTGTATATTGAAAAGGGTCAATACCGAACTCTAGAAACTGGTTTCTAAAATCTATACAACCCTTTCTCAGTATATCAACATCTGAATGACAATACTCACAGATTTCCTTCGCCATATCAAATCTGTTATGTGTATTCACTTGTTCGTCATACCATTCAAGAAATTCTTTTCGTTTATCTCCTCGCATCGTGTCGTAGCCGTAATGTTTCTTATGTGGCATTACCCCGACATAGTTTCTATTTTTCGCCGTATTGAAGAAGTGCGGGAAGAAACCTTTCTTAAGTTCCGTAAGTCCGAATGTCTTTGGAAAGTCTGACAATGGCATCGTAAGAAAACTTAGGCTGTCTATAAAGCGATACTTCTTAAGTGTCATCATCATAATCTTACCACCTTCATAGATTACAAATGGAGTTTGTCCATTATCAACCAACCACTTAAGAATAAACTGACAATCATAACCGCGGGCATTGTGCGCGATAAATGTAAATCCGCTGTGTTTAGTGTCAAAAGCCCAATTACAGAAATCTTGAATGTTCTTGTGAATTACTGGCGGTTCCTTCGCATCGTAATACTGGCTTTCCGCATGATTAACAATGTGCTCGCCTGTGTCCTGTGTCGCTTCAAAGTCAAAGAATATGTATTGCTCTGACGGCGGTAAGATTTCTTTTTGGACTATTTCACATTGGTGCTCAAGCGGTTTCACTAGTTTGCAATTTCGGCATTTCGCATATCCGCATTTGTGCTCATCCTTCTTTCTGTAATTAAGACCGCACGATTTACATTTCGCTTTAACATCGCAGTTTGTCGTCCTATGATTATTAAAACAGTCAATGTTTGGAAACTTTCTATTACACTGCTCACATTCTTTCCACTGGCTCTTGTCATTTATTCCCTTACATCCGTTGGTTTCACAGATAATACATTTTGCTTCACAGGCGTGTCTTTTTTGGTATCCCCTTAGACACAACTCACAGAAGTTTTCCTTTCCTATCATAGACTTCATATTAGTTATGGCATCGTAATGTCCTTCAGTCTTTAGAATGTAAAGGTTAGTCAGCCGTTCTCCGTTCGCATCAAGTAGTTCTGTTTTATAAATGATTTTGTCAGGAAATTCAACAATAACCAGATTGTATTTAATGTGATTAGCAAATGTATTAATTTCTGGTATCCCACACACATCCTTAATGACTTTCGCTTCATCGTGTAAAGTCTCTGCCATTTCCTGCTGTATCTTTCTTTTTCCCATTAGTATTGTCTTGAATTTTGGATGTTTTTCAATTTTTGCTTTGACTACAACGATTGCTCGTGCTAAACATAAGTTATCGCTGTTTGTAATACAGATTACTCCTTTCTTTCTGTAGATATCCAATTTGTTCAAAACCTGTAGCCTTGTCCCACCCGTCGGCATTTTAACAGATTTCAACACAAATTTTAATTTATCAAAGTTTATTCCGTTTTCATCCATGTAAAGACTTTCGTTGCTTTGAAATATTGCTGACAATCTTTCTAAAACTTTTTCAACCGAGATTTGATTAACTTTGTGTAAGCCTGTTGATACTTTTCCATAGTAATCAACAAACTCAATACCTAGGCTAACCTTATCTTCTAGTGATTCAACACGATCTCAATAAATCTTATCACATCGCGCATCGTGAATGATCGGAAGTTGCCGTTAATCCTTACCGCATATCGGCTTTCATTTATTCCTAGTTCGTGTTCCTTGCTGTCGTCCCTTATGATATCATAATTACCATACCGCAACAAGTCTCTGTAATTTTCTTTCATCTCTTTTTTCTCTTCAATCGTAGGTAAAGGTGGTGCTATTGGTATAGCATGGTGTTCAAAATACACCGCACCTCTTACTTGGTTCAAGTAGTTTTGGGCTGTCGGTGTATCAATTTTATACCCCCTTACCTTCGGTTTGATATATAGCACATCCCGACCCCTGACAGACTTGATTTCGTAATTTATCTTATATTCCCTTAATCTATCCAACCTGTAGACCTTGCCGTTATACGTGTGTGTCTCCATGTTTGATAATAGTATATCAAGGAAAATATAATTTTATAAAATTAAAATATTTGTCTGCATCAATCGGTCGTCCCCTCGTGGCCTCGTGTGTGCCCCTTTTTATAAGGACCCTCCTTGTCTTTAAATGGAAATTCAGTGGTTTCCGCAGAGAAACCTTTTTGATTATCAATACTTACCATACCCACAACCGCAGTGGCAGTTATGTTCCATGTATCCACACATATTACATCTATCATCTTCATCTTTCTTTATTTTCTCCATATACTCTTTGCTTGGCCTTGGAGGAACTGGAGGTTTTTCTTTTTCTGCTGAAATATGTTTCTGAGACTTTATATGTCGCGTTTTGTTTCCATTATGTATTTCAGCACCACATCCACACTTAAAATCTTTATGCTTCCAAATTTTTTTCTTTTCTTTTTTGATTATTCTTGTTTCTTTATCGTAATTAATTTTCCATTCCTCATATTTAGGTATTATATTTTCCTCGTGATATTTCTTTGCTTCTTCCAATGCTTGCTCTTTTGATTTTTTCTTTCCGAAACAGAAACTCTTGCACATAACCTTTCCTCCTTCTCTCCATTGAACTTTTACCATTGGTCTCTTTTCGTTATTCTTTACCATAACACAACCTCTGGATATTCTAAATCTCTGAGTGTCTTCGTTTGTCATCCTATATGTGTCTTTATTTTATTTCTTTAAATAATAATTATTTAAAGGTAGCAGGTTTTCTTTCTTTTGTCTGCTTATAAATAGGAAGACGAAATAATGAATAACGGCTCTTAGTGGAAAAACATTTCCCCACCAGACACCTAGGGGCTCAGGACAATTTACCCTCTTGCCAGATTTTGACAAACTGGAAAGTGGTCAATTTTTTCATTTGCCAGATTTTGCGAAACTGGATAACTATTCGTAATAAGAGAGATTTTAATGAAATTGATGTTTTGAACTTAGAGAGAATAGGTAGCCTCAAAACTAAATAACTGCTCTTAGTGTGGTTTCTGTGATGAAACTGCACTGAAAAAGCGTGCCGAAGTGCGACCCTATACTACTTTTCTGTCCGCGATAAGATCCTAAATTGTGAATAAGTAAGTTAAGTAGCTTTGCTACGTGTGTAATGCCTCGAAACTAAAACAACAATTATAGACTGATAACAAATCTGATTATCAATGTATCCTCGTTTCTATGCATGTATTCTGCGCGTTCGTACAGTTTTTCCTTTTTCTGTATGCAAATATTAGTCTGTGTATGTTTTTCTTGTTGTTCAGTTTTGTGTCCTAGTATATGTGTGTGGTGTAAGTGTTATGTATTTCTATTCCTGTAAATAGTCTTGTAATCCATTGTAGTGTATCTGGAATCGATGAGTATTCATTGATATCGTTTTCACCATGAAGAAAGTGGTGTAATTACAAGTTATGTTATCGACTTTAAATTTAGTGTGTTGAGTCTCTCATATATGTGAGGTGGTGGTTGTGTCGTTTTTGTCCGATGCTGTTCCTGTATGTATTTTGAGCGTTAGATTTCTTACTAAACCCTGGTGCAGTCGTACTGTACACGTTAGGCTATTCTGGAATCTATTTCTGTAGATTTCTCTGTTCTCTACATATATTACATCTGCATGTTTGTATTTATTATGACGAACTATATTGTTATGTGACCGATATTAAGTGCTATTACGCGGACTTGTTACTGTAGTCATGTCATTATGTGACATGAGTTTATCACTGGATGTCTCGGTTAAATACATCATTTCTCTTGACTAACATAACGGTTCAGTAAGTGTATTTCGTAAATTAAATCGTATTCTAGTACAGTATGGGAATCGATTTTAATAAGCGAGCGTCAGTTACTTATCTGGTAAACCATAGGATACACCATCATTGAACGGTGGTGTAGATTGTATTTGAGCATATTTCTTTTGAGAACCAAGAAGTATCTAAGCGATTTTGACTCGTGCCTGCAAGACGCTCGTAATAGCAAGTTTGTTTTCTAAGCTGATGTCGCGCACGTATTTGAATACACATGTATTTTTGTCTGACCACAATCCTTTGTTAGACTTATTAATATAATTAACAGGATAGTCAGTATGGGTCGTCATATGTAATGTGTGTCGTTAGAGCCATTACGTATGTCCTGCCTAGTATGTAATCGGGCTGTTCCTTGGCGCCCTTTTCTCAATAAAGTTTCTACTGTAGGACACAGCTAGTATACGGCAGATTATTAAGTTAGTCTCACAGGTTATAGAGCCTTGTAGCGTGAACGTTAGGTCTAGTAGAATTTATTCGCTTATTGCGTACTATCGGGGCGTGCGGAAGGCTGTCACCAAATATTTGAATCTGGTGTGTGTGCGGAAGGCTGCCACCAGTCTGGTGTGTGTGGAATGCTACCACCAGTCACACTAGGCGGACTGTGCGGAAGGCTGCCACCTAGTTGTTAGCATAACGTCAATAACTAATTATTTCCTAACTTCATCTCGCTTCTCTACCCATAGAGGAAGCAACATTTATAGTCGAGCCTCCCTCCTACCTTCCGCCCTTGGTACGCCCAAGCAATATGGCGTATCAAGGTTCTGATCTGGTGAAGATGAGGCTAGACCCTCCAAAGTTCGATCATGGAAAAGAATGGGAGTTGTTTGAATACACTTTTACATCAGTTATAGGTGTTACACACCCAGAAATCCTTTCCATGATTCCGGGCTTTGAGTCTCACCCCTTAGCCAAACCTATACAACTACCCATGCGACCTGAATCTCCTACTGATGCACCTTTCATATCACCCAAAAAAGGAAGAGCAAGACGGAGAGGACCAAGAGGAGACAGTAATAAAGGTAGATGATAAGATAAGGGCAAGAAAGGAGAGAGTCAAGAAACCACGAATGCAAAAACTGCTTCTGCTCCCGTCACTGTCATAGACCAAAAATCCAAAATACCAATGTTGACGCTATTTGCACTACAATTGGGAGCCAAATATTACATGAGAGAAAGAAGCTAGGCTAAATAGGTTGCTCTATGCTTTCCTACTCCAATCATGCGCACATGATAGAAAGGTGATGACCATAATGAGACAGGGGGATACAGATGGTGTAAAGTGTTTCCTCGCCCTCAAAAAACATTATGGAGGTCTCGACCTCATAAGGTTTGAAGAGGACCAGGAGAAACTATACCATTCGTATCCCAAGAAGGTTAGTGAGGTGAGTAGCTGGCTAGCTGACTATCTCACTACTATCAAGACGCAGGAGAAGACGATGGGAGTGATACCAGAAATGAGGAAAACAGGCATGATTATGAAGAAATTAAAACATCTACCCCCTTATCAAGCCCACTATCGCAACACCTGGTGTTCTCTTTTGCCTACTCAAAGACCCAAGCTGTCAGAATTTCTCAAGTTAGTAGAACAGGTAGCTCAGAGCAACGTATCAGAGACTAAAATGCGTAAACTCTATGGATCTGGTAGTTCTAAGAGTGACCCTATCACTATCAACACAGTAGCACGAGTAGCTCAGGGCAAGAAGAAGGGCAAGCTGTCACAGACTTATGGCGAGGGAGAAGATAGTATTTGCTGGAACTGCCTATCTCCTGACCACAAAATAGCTTTCTGTCTAATCAGGTGTCAACTCAAAGATTGTCCCAAGGACGGACACGGTCCCTTGAGATGTCCCATAAGAAGGAGGACTAGGGTCTCTGAGAAGTTGCGTGGAAAGGAGAAGAGAGGGGACAGTCAGAGTGAGAAGACAGACAGACACAAGAAAAAAGAAGAAGAAGGAGCAAAGAAGAAGAAGAAGAAGGAAGGCAGCAGAGGAGAAAGACGAAAGCTGAAAGCAGCAGACTTCATTAAAAAGAAGAAAATGATAAGCCTAAACGCCGAATCATCTGACTCCTCTGACTCACCCTCTCACTCCGAAAGCGAAGAAGAAGACGAACACCCAACTAATCAGTCCCCTTCTGAGTCTGAAGAAGAATCAGAAGTGGATAGTGAGTTGGGGATCCACCACATGGCCATTATGATGATGGGAGAGAAAGAGAAGATGACAGTGGTATGTACATCGAGGAAGACGACCCCCCATCTTCAACTAACACCCTCAAGGAAGACGACAGTGGTATGTGTATCGAGGAAGACGACCCCCCACCTTCAACTAACACCCTCATACCACTTTTATCTCACGCATCTAAGCCACCTGGCGCAGGAAGTAGAGAGGGAGGAAGTGGTGAGGGTAGTGTGCGTAGAGGAGAGCAGAAAGTACATGCATCATCTACACAAAACGACTCCTCACACACTCGCCCCACTATCCCACCCCTTCATGAGAATAAGTTTTTAACCGCCCTTGATATGGCTGGCGACCCAACTCCCCTAAACCAAATCATACCTTTGGAAGGGTATTGGGCCCTCAGGCGTACAAGGGTAGGTTACGTAAAAATCCTCGTGAAAAGGTACAACCCTGTCACGCTGCGAGAAGTAGGTGGCCCACCCCTCAACCTCCACGGTAGACCAGTACGTACAGACAGTTGTCATGTCACGAGCAGTAAACAGTGTGAGGCAAGAGTGCCAGACACAGGGGTTAGGTGCTCATGGAGGTTGGGGGCGGCGAGGAAGGGGGTGCAAGGTGGGGGTGTGCAGCTAGACTGATAGACCACGACTTCTGTTCACTTCACGTTGATCAAGAGAGGAAGAGAGAGGAGATATTGAACAAGTACAGAGAAAAACTGAACTTAGGATTGCTTCCTCCCCATGATGCTATGTATTATGAACCCGCCACTTTGTTTTACACACGTCACATTGTGGAGAGAAAGTACCACCCCTATTCAGCCCAGCATCACAGCCACCTCTCTTCTCATTCCTACTACTACTACTACTACTACTACTACTACTACTACTACTACTACTACTACTACACACACAGAGGGAGTGGGAGAAGTAGGGGGAGAAGCAGGGGAAGTAGGGGAAGTAGGAGTAGGGGGAGTAGGGGGAGGAGTAGGGGGAGCAGTAGAGAGAGTAGTTGGTGTGAGTGACCCTGGATTGTCTGTATCTCTTTTGTCTGTACCAACTTTGACTCACATCACGCCTTTGCAACCTACCACCGTATTACCTAATACACCCTCATCATCTTTATTTGGACCTTCGGTGGTCACGGAGGAAGGAGAGCCAGGTAGTGCTGAGGACAGTAACGTTTGGGTAAGGGACGGAAAACGGGTGCTAAGTGGTGGGGGACTACCCCCCATTGAAGAAATACAAAGGTTGGTCACTGCTCTCAATCAGAGGCTTAAGAGCGGAACTGTGAGAGATGGGTTGATTGCAAGCCAGGAGGGAGAATATGACGAGTTCTATACAGAGCTAAATTATGCTATGCATGACTGCGTTATTACTCTCGCTACTAAACACAATAACCCATTTGCACGGGGCAATGTTTCATCCTTCCCTTACATGGTGAAAGAGGTAGAGGATCTTGATGCTGTGTTGGGTGGTGTGACACCGCCGGAGGAAGATGAGCCCCAAAGCTCACAAGACACGGACACCACCACTCCAGAACAAACACAGGACAACCAACACACTGAATTTTCTATCATATTGATGGACAGCAATCCCGACCATAAAACTAACAATAACACTATAGTGTGGGTAGACGATAGTGGTGCAAGTGAAACTCAGTTCCCAGATAGATCTACGTTTGTCAGTCTTAAGAGGGCCCCACAGAAATTCCGTATAGCGAAAGGGGGCATAAGAACCGAGTACAAAGGAAAGATTCTAATGAACCTGTCGGGAGCTCATGGGGAGGAAGTCAGTGTCCTTGATGCACATACCACTTACAATCCACACCTAAAATACGGGTTAGTTGCCACTTCGGCATGGGTTCGTAAGGGTTTCGCCGTCATACATCAGAACAACCAAGTGATAGTGCTCAAAAAGCCCATTCTAATTGAGGAAGATCAAATTGTGGCTAGAGGGAGAGCACTCCCAAACCACTTGACGGTGTTTGATTCCCCAGGCACTCCACCACTCAATCCTAACGAGTGGTATGAGCCTATGGATTGCCCCACTACCATCCCGCCAGCAAGCAAGACTCCCGAGCCCGACGATGGTGACACGTCGGACTCGGGGGGGCACGCTTGACGCCCAACCTCTCATCTTTCTCAGAAAACCAACCTACCTACCTATCACAGCATGTATTGTTTGGGGTAACCATGCATCTGTGGTTGGCGATGTGACGTACCTAATACATACGTACCTTATTCTACTGAGATAGATCCTGAGAAAGGTGAGAGGGCTGAGAGTAAAGGAGATAAAGTGTCGGACAGTAAAGCTTAATGTCCTGTCGTCCGTCCTCACTATCATGAAAACATACATGCCACTGTGTTCCATCGTATGTGTAAGCGCAGAGGGGTAAAAGCCATGGAGCGAATGGCTAACTTTATGGGAGTAAAGATAGTGGAGAGAGAGTGGAGGGAGCGAGTAATGAGATGCGAGTGGTGTTTAAGGAATAAGATA
>WBZZ01006398.1:30000-32500 GCA_019918135.1 Paulinella micropora | reverse complement strand
GTAGTAGTAGTAGTAGTAGTAGTAGTAGTAGTAGTAGTCTTGAAATAACGATTTGTATGGATGACCAGAGGTTAAATTTCTTAACTTTATTAAATCGAACGCCTAGGCCTAGTAGTAGTAGTAGTAATAGTAGTAGTAGTAGTAGTAGTAGTAGTAGTAGTAGTAGTAGTAGTAGTGGTAGTAGCAGCAGCAGCAGCAGTAGTAGTAGTAGTAGTAGTAGTAGTAGTAGTAGTAGTAGTAGTAGTAGTACTAGTAGCAGTAGTAGTAGTAGTACCTTAGTTAAATCAAAAAAGCCTCATGTTTTGCGGTTTGTGTAAATACGTTCTGCTCTCCACTCTTATGTTGAAGCTGTAATTCGGGTTAAAACATAAACTTAACGCGGTTATGATAGCAAACTCTGCATCATTGTCGGGTTATTTTTATCGTTTTTCCCGTTGGCTGAATAAGAAAAAATAGTTTACCCTTTTAGCCTAGCCTAGTAGTAGTAGTAGTAGTAGTAGTAGTAGTAGTAGTAGTACGTACGTACGTACGTACGTACGTACGTACAACATGGATTACCATTATCCCTGAAAGGTGTTGGGACCTGAGCATTCTCAGCCATTCATTTTGGCGCCGGCAAATTCGCTTCGGGTACGTACAATGGCGGGGTTTGGGGTTGCCGGGGAAGGGCCCGGACCCCCCCCCACCCACCTTTCCACAGTCGACAGGGTACGTTCAATTGACGGACGTAACTGGCATAAACCCTTCTGGCACAGCTCTTGGAAACTTGGAGCATTCTCAGCCATTCATTTTACCGGCTAATTCGCGTGGGGTACGTACAAACAATTGCAGGGCTTGGGTTCCCGAGAGGAGGGCCCCCCGGACCCCCCCTTCCCCATCGACAGGGTACGTTCAATGGCCGGAGTTACCGGCAAGTACTCCCAAAAAAACTAGGAATTTTGGAATTCAGGACACTCCCCTAACGCAAACATTTGTGTGAATTCCAAAAAATTATGTCAGCATCAACATCGAGTCTGGGGCTAGCCACCCTGTCGATATGAGCTTCCAACTCCTCCTGGTTCACATAAACCATGATTTATTCCGACGGGGGTGCAGAAAATAGGCTTTTTAAAAAAACAATGAATTTTTGCATTCAGGACACTCCCCTAACGCAAATATTTGCGTGAATTCCAGAAACATTAATATCAGCTTCAACATCCTATCCACCCTGTCAATATGAGCTCCCAACTCCTCCTCGTTCCCACAAACCATGATTTATTCAGACAGGGGATGCAGAAATGAGGTGAAAAAAACAAGGAATTTCGGCATTCTGGACACTCCCCTAACGCAAATATTTGCGTGAATTCCAAAAAGAATTATATCAGCATCAGCATGCCACCCTGCAAATATGAGCTCCCAACTCCTCTTCACTCCCACAAACCATGATTTATTCCGACAGGGTTGCAAAAATGCGGGTGGGGGTGGGGGTACACAATTTCCATTTTCCCTCTTGCCCCCAACCCCCGACCCCCTACCTCCGAAAGTTGTGGCTAATTTTTTTTGTTTTCACCATCTCGGGACGCGCTCTAGGTAGTGAACCAGTTGAAAAAGATTTACGCTGGCAAAGTAGTGTCACCATGAATGGCTGAGAATGCTCCAAGGCTCTAAGAGTTGTGCCAGAGGGGCTTAGAGGCTGATTCTTTGTGTTTTCGCAAGCTTGTCACGAGCTCTTTTTTAGGGATTTAGTTGAAACTATAAATTTCGAATGCACTGACAAAGTAGTGCCAAAATGAGTGGCTGAGATCGCTCCAAGGCTGTAAAAGTTGTGCGTGTGAGAATGAGAGGAAAAGCAATCTTAGGAAGAGGAGGGGGGGGGGGGGACGTTATCATTTTTATTACTATCATCATCATTATTGTTGTTGTTATTATTATTATTATTATTATTATTATTATTATTATTATTATTATTATTATTGGACACCGTGATAGCCCAGTGGTCAAGTTCTACCATCTGGGCCCTGTCGCCAGTTCGATTCCCGTCGGTGCCACCAGTATTTTCATTGAACATACCGGTCTATTTCTGGACCAGTATTTTCATTGAACATACCGGCCCGTCTGGAAGTGTTGGAACTGCCCTTGCGGGGGTGTCATTAGAGCTTATCGTCAATTCTTCGTACTCCCCTCACGGGTGAGAAGATGGAGGCGCATGTGCAGAAATGCATCAGCCATTGACAGAGAAGCACTATTATTATTATTATTATTATTATTATTATTATTATTATTATTATTATTATTATTATTATTATTATTATTATTATTCAGCCCAATGGCCTTACGGCGTTAAACTGTGATGCCAACTCAAAACCATTTGGTGGATGATGCTGGGGAGGAGGGTCGTTGGGCGCCTGTCGAAGATCTTAAACTCCGCTATGCCGGTTGATAGCCCGTGGACCCAGCGGATACCAAATTGTTATGGGTGGGGTTTTGAGGTAGTTCTAGCAACCATGCTTGGTGTACGCAC
>WBZZ01006398.1:22500-25000 GCA_019918135.1 Paulinella micropora | reverse complement strand
GATTGTAGTGTACAACAAATAGGTTTCATTTGCATCTGTAACTGCGGCATGCAAGAAGTGTTCTTACCTAACTTGGTCTGCCTCTCTCTCTCATTCTCCCTCCCTCTCTCTCTCTCTCTCTCTCTCTCTCTCTCTCTCTTCTGTCTCTCTCTCTCTCTCTCTCTCTCTCTCTCTCTCTCTCTCTCTCGGCCTCTCCCCTTACCTCTCCCCCCCCCCCCCCCCCCCCCCCCCCCCCCCCCATGTAAGTATGTATGTGTTAATGTGTGAGTGTGAGTGTGTGTGTGTGTGTGTGTGTGCTACGAGAACGGTAGTAAATGCAACATAGGTGTGTGTGTGTGTGTGTTGTCTTATCAGCATGACTGTAGTCAATGCAGTATAGAGTCCTGCGCGAAAAAGTTCTCGGTATGTGCTAACGCTACACACACCCCCTTCTGCAAGGTCTATCTATCTATCTATCTATCTATCTATCTATCTATCTATCTATCTATCTATCTATCTATCTATCTATCTATCTATCTATCTATCTATCTATCTATCTATCTATCTATCTATCTATCTATCTATCTATCTATCTATCTTGGTTGACGAAATCAGAAGCTCCTTTTTTCTGACATTAGTCGATATCTCATCAGTTGATCTCATCACTTACTCCACGAAGTGAACCAAGGCCACTTGAGGTGTCGCTGACCCTCCCTTGGGCTTGATGTTTTGAATGCCATCTGTCGACAGACAGAGAATTAGGGGATGGTGTGGGTGTGCTGGGCCCGTGGTGGGGTGCCTTATGTGTGCCTAGCCATACGCCTATGAGTCACATGCCGAAATAGCGACGGGAAGCACAATCCTGTTCCCTCAGGGTGCCCTTTCTCGCTTGTTGAGCCCGGAATAAAAGCCACAGTGCTCTGTCGGTTTATACTAGACTGTCGAATAGTCTCGAAACTCCATCTGCTTACTGGGCCCTCTGTAATGGAGGTGGGAGCTCGTTCTGCAAGGGGCGCTTTATGGAACGAGCCCTGGCCCCGCCTGGTACTAGGGAGCTTTGGTATCGCCTGTATCAGTCCCTTCCGTGCAAACATCACGGCTTAGCTGGGCATCGGGTCAATACTTTACAGACTTCCTTGGTTGACGAAATCAGAAGCTCCTTTTTTCTGACATTAGTCGATATCTCATCTATCTATCTATCTATCTATCTATCTATCTATCTATCTATCTATCTATCTGTCTATCTATCTATCTTTCTATCTAATCTATCTATCTATCTATCTATCTATCTATCTATCTATCTATCTATCTATCTATCTATCTATCTATCTATCTATCTATCTATCTATCTATCTATCTATCTATCTATTAGGGGATGGTGTGGGTGTGCTGGGCCCGTGGTGGGGTGCCTTATGTGTGCCTAGCCATACGCCTATAAGTCACATGCCGAAATAGCGACGGGAAGCACAATCCTGTTCCCTCAGGGTGCCCTTTCTCGCTTGTTGAGCCCGGAATAAAACCCACAGTGCTCTGTCGGTTTATGCTAGACTGTCGATGTGACAGTCTCGAAACTCCATCTGCTTACTGGGCCCTCTGTAATGGAGGTGGGAGCTCGTTCTGCAAGGGGCGCTTATGGAACGAGCCCTGGCCCCGCCTGGTACTAGGGAGCTTTTGGTATCGCCTGTATCAGTCCCTTCCGTGCAAACATCACGGCTTAGCTGGGCATCGGGTTAATACTTTACCCACAGACTTCCTTGGTTGACGAAATCAGAAGCTCCTTTTTTCTGACATTAGTCGATATCTCATCTATCTATCTATCTATCTGTCTGTCTGTCTGTCTGTCTATCTATCTATCTATCTATCTATCTATCTATCTATCTATCTATCTATCTATCTATCTATCTATCTATCTATCTATCTATCTATCTATATTTCAAACATCGAGGCCAATCCGATCATCTCGGACTTGGCCATGGTCGCTACCCAAAAGAACATTCCATCACAGACCGCAAAGACAGGGTTTTAGCATTAGCTGCTGAGACAATACTTGAGACAACCACAGTGCATGACATGGACAAAGCCATGCAAGGGTGCTTCCTTCGTTTTGAAGACGCATGCCCCTTCGACCTCTCCTGGGCTCGCCTCATCGGAACCCGTAATCCCCGTTTAATCTCTTGGGTCATCAACGCAAGCACAAACTCGGTTATTACCCCCGACCTTAGACGTCTGTGGGGAATCATTCCCAACAACAAGTGTGCCCTCTGTTCTGGTCAAGCACATCTATGCCACATCCTCTCCGGTTGCCATGTTGCCCTCAAACAAGGCCGCTATACCTGGCGTCATGACTCTGTGCTCTGCACTATTGAAGCTCCCCTTCAAAAACACATCGAGAGCCATAACAAACGCTCCCCTATAGACCAAAATGAATCAAAGTCTATGTTTGTGAAAGAGGGCGAGCAGAAGCCTAAGAGACAGTCATTTCATCGACCATCCCTGCTTGACACTGCAAACGATTGGCAAC
>WBZZ01006397.1:117500-177661 GCA_019918135.1 Paulinella micropora | reverse complement strand
TTTCGCGCATGATGGGACTCACTGAGTTCCGCCTGGCTGAGAAATCTTGGAGTGGTAGTGCTCGAGAAAAACAACAGCACCAACGCCATCGCAGTCACTTATGCCAGCGTGCTGAGCATCGCCAGACAGGACGACACTGACAGCTTCAAGACCAAGTCCCTGTCAGCGTGCCTGCACTCGATCGAGGAAGTGCACAACGCCGATGTGTGTGTGGTCGAGGACCAAAATTTCGGGAGAGCGACCACAAACCCGACAACCTCTTGCATGTTAGACGGAGTCATGGACGACTACAAGACCTTTGTCGGCAACCGTGAGCGCCTGGTGATCAACGCCGGCCCCGCGCCGCGCGCCGCGACCGTCACGTACAAGTACGGGGCTTGGTACGCCAACACTGCAGTGTTTGCCCTGAACGACACCAACCGCCTGACCGTGGACTTCAAGGGCGTCACGGTGGCCGTCCTTGACATCGACTCTGACCTCACCTTTGCCAGAATTACCGACCGGCGCTACACTTCGCCCGCCACGGCCGCGCTGACGAACCTCAACACCCTGCTGGCGAGCTCGAGCTGGCTGCGCGCGTGCGGGGTCAAGATCAAGTTCTCCAACACACGAGTTGGCGCGACCAACACGGTCGACTGGGAGGTCAGTGCGGCGATGGAGTACACCGCGTCCGTCACGGACCTGAACGACCAGCCCGTGCTCTGGTCCCGCGGCGACGTCCACCAGCTGAAGCTGAAGTTCCAGCAGGCGCCCGACACATCCGCGGCTACTTACAACGCCCAAGAAGAGATGCTTGTCACCGCCACCACGTCGGGCAAGCGCGGAGTCATTGACGGCTTGTATGATGTTACGATCTACTCAGCGTACTTCAAGTACTTGCACGACAGCAATGGTAGCCTGGAGGTGGCCTCGGTTTAAAAATTCTTAGACTGTGTATTTAAATTAAAGAGTGTGAGTGAAAATGGACCTGTTCGTGGTGGCAATCATCGCCGTCTTAGTGATCGGGCTGGCCGGGTGTGTTATTATCCTGTACTTTCCAGTGAGGTTTCCGGACGAGAGAGTGGTGGCACCGGCCGTCCCAGACGTTTAAGGTTTTTAATCAGAGAAAAAAAAGAATCTTCTTGATGCCCTATTATAACAAAGGACAAGAGCAAACTAAAGATGTCTTCCAACTGCACGACTTGTGGACAAGCTACCGCCGCTGCTGCTCCCGCCAAGCCCGAGCGCAAGCCCCGCGCGCCGTCCGCGTACAACACCTTTTTCAAGGAGCAGATGGCCACGCCCGACGTCAAGGCGATGCAACATCGAGAGCGCATGGCGTACATCAGCTCGAAATAGAACCAACAGAAGGCGGCTGCTCCTGCTCCTTCTTCTGCCGCACCCCAACAGGCACAGCAATCGGCAGCGAGCGAGACACTCCCTGCTGGACGCCCTGCCCTCGTGCGGTCCCTCTGACCAGCGCACAGAAGGCAAGACCAAAGGCGTCACTCAAGTGATCTGACTCTGTGAGGCATTTAGTCTCGCCAGTTACATTAAAACTTTCTAGGAGGTTGTGCCAACACTTTGGATTGAAGTTTGTATTTCCCTTTAACTCGGCCGGATATAGTCGGCGTAAGCGAGGAAAAGCAACTGAACTTGAACGAGCTCTGATAGTAAAGTAACTCCTTGGCGCCTAGTGCCAGCATCGTTGCGCCGGCTGCCGCTTGAATCGGCCTTGGGGTCGTTGCTGAACAGGATCATGTACACGCCGTTGGACTTCAGGTAGGAGCTGCGCACTAGCTGGCCCATCGTCTCCTCACGGAAAAAGCGCTCGTCGATCGTGCCTTCGCCCATCTGCGATCTACCGTGCACGTCTTCCAAATAAATTATCGTTGCGTCGCCCAACATGTCGTCGGTCATCAAGCGCCCCGTGTTGTCGTACGTGTACTGCGGGTAGTAGGTCGTGGCGTCTCCGTACGCGGTCTGGTCGCCTGATTTGCGGATGAAGACAAACAGCCCGCCTGAGTGGTGGGAGAATTGATCCAGATCAATCGCCAACCGGTCGGAGGGCTTGATGCGCTGGGCGTAGGCAGTGTACTGCACAAAGTCGATGTACTTCTGCTCAGCGACCTTGCCCTGCTTCAGCGGGCTCCTGCCCAGGCGCATGCCGTTCGGCAGCTGCGTGCAGCCCGTGATGAAGCGGATCTCGCTCAAGCTGGCAGTGCAAGGCACGGCGGGCGCGGACTGGCCGTTGACAGCCGACTGGGCTGCCACGAAGATCGAACCGCGCGGATAGAACCTGATTTCGAGGTCGCCACGCAGCGTGCTCAGGTCCAGGTCCATGCCATTAAGCCAAGTGTGCAGCAGGGGCAAGTAGAAGTACTGCTCGTCGTTGTTTTCCCACTGGCGGCCGCTGATCTTGCCTGTCTTGGGGTCCATGTTGACCATGTCGGCGATCTGGTCGATGGCCTCTTGCGGCAGCGTATTGAGTATCAAGTGCATCATGTCGCCGTGATAGCGCGCGATTTCAGTGCCCGTCAGGCGGTCGATGTACTCAATTCTTTCGAACCATTGAGTGGTAGGCAAAACACGCGAGTCGGTCGGCTGGCTGCCGCTGGTCGTGAACGTGATCTTGAAACGCAGCGTCGTGTCATGGATCGCGCCAGACTGGTTGTTCTCGGGGATAAAGCTTAAAAAAGCGGTGTTGCTCAGCGCCGAGGTCGCGGCGGCGGGCGCCATGACCGTCTGCGTCCAGCAAGGGCGAGCATTGATCGCGCGGGCGTGCTCGGGATCAATCAAGATCTCCTGGCCGTTACGCGCCCTCTTGCCGGTGGCGATTTTCTGCTGCTTGCTAGCAGGGGGCACGACGACGGTGGCGGAAGACATCGTATACGATATTAAGGACAAAAAAGATTTTTTTTATTTTTCAGGATCATCACGGCCCCGATCGCCGCGGCGCCGACCGCCAAAGGCATACCATGGACTTGAGGCCGCCCTCGGCGTTGTCGCCTAGCTGCTTGGTGGTGTCCATCGCTTCTTTCGGGATGTCAGTCACCTTGTCGATCTGCTTGCCAAAAAAGCCCGTGACTGACTTGAGGGTGCCGCCGAACTGTCGCAGCCCTTCGCGGGTCCGCTCCCTCCTCTCCTCCTTTCTGCGCCCTATGCGCTGTTCAGTGGTGGCGCGGGCTTCCTTGCGGGCGGCCTTCTTGGCTGTGTGCCGCTCGTGCCTTTCTCGTGTGCGCTTGCTCATCTTTCTTAATTAAACTTGATAAGTCACGAAAATTAAATTTTTCATTTTTTATTTAAAAGACAATGACTTGGCAGATGCGTTCCATGACTTGCGCAATTTGTCCCAGGAACTGAGCGTCCTTGGCCAGACTTTGCTTGGCCAGAAATCTTTGCTGCAGCTGTTGCAGGGCGGGAGTCGGAGCACGAGTCTTGGCGGCCAGCTGAAACCAGATGCCAGCTTCGCTCTGGACGTACGCGGCGAGCTTGCCGTCCTTGTAGGCAGGCAAAAAGAACTTTTCAACGGTCGCAACTTGTTGCTCAAGACCTAAGTTCCACTGCATCCGCAGGTCCTTGCTCTCGCCGAGGGACAGCAGCCCCCAGTTGTCCAGCACATTCTCCAGGTCCGCAAAGAGCTTCTGCAGCGCTTGGCGCTTGGTAAGGCCGCCGGAGGAGTTCATCGAGCGTCACGTAGTATGTGGGAAGCGGCTTGTCGAGGTCGCAAGAGATCTTTGGATGACGCAAGAGCCGTTTGCAACAGGCGCGCACACAGCCGACCACGATGATAGCGGTTGTAACGATCAAAGCCCAGGCCAGCAGAGCTTCTTCCACTGGCATTGTTCACTTTAGACTAGCTACACAAGATTCTTTTTTTAGAAGCGGTAGTGTCCTTGGCCCGCGGGGTTCAGGTAGCCTTCGTAGAAGTTGACTAAAGACTTCCGAAAGTGCGCCGATCAAGAACAGCTGGCTGGCGGCGTCGCTGTCTCCTACCATCCCAAGCTGGCCGCGGCCCATGAGCCTGGGCAGCATGGCAAACAGCAGGCCTCCACCGGCCACGTGCACGGCCAAGCTAGGGTAAGAGGCCAGACGGCCCTCCCTGGTGCGGTTAAGGACCCTACTTTGAATGAGGTCAATAGCAGTGGCAGTCACAAAGGCCACGACAGCCAGGCCGGTGCTCTTGCTGACCATGACACCACTCAGGCCGGGCACGGCCGAGAGGTTGAAGACTGCAGGGCCCTGGATGATGACCGGGGCGGCCACATAGGCAAAAGCGGCCGCCGCGCCTGACCGGGCAAAGTTTTCAAGCGAAAACAGATCGCTCACCACTTCGGACATTCCTTTTCGGAGAGATGTTTATGGGCGCACAACAAAATAAAATTTTTTATTGTTTAACTACTCTTCTTCTTTTCTTCTGCTGGCGCAGGTGCGTCCAGATTTGTAGCTTGGCTAGCAGCTGGCTGTGCTGCGAACATCATGTTCCTGGCATGGGTGATGGCGGCCGTTTGCGCCGTCAGCAGAGCTAGTTCAGTCATAGGGTCCAGGCGCTGCAGTCCGATGCCCGCGCGCAGCTTGGCCCGCTCGAGCAAGAAGCACCACCGGTCATTGGCAAAGCAGGCCTCGGTCGTGCCCGAGATTTGGTAACGCGAGCGGTTCGCTACCAAGTTTTCGAGGCACACGAGCCCTTGCTTGAGCACAGTGTCCGCTAGCTCACCAGACAGTTCGCCTTCCAGCACTTCCTCGACTTCGTCCAACAACAGCGGCAGCTTCTGTCTCGGCAGCCTGAGCAGGGATTTCGGGTCGCAGTTGATGTGCGCTTTTTTTAGCTTGCGGCCAATCAGGGCACAGCGGCCATAGGCACACAAGAGCCGGTAGTTGGGGTCATCGCGCAGCACGGGGTCTTCGATTGCTCCTGCTGCCGACGATGGCGCGGCCAGACGTCGTGCCAGGCTCGCTTGAGAAGGGGCGGCCGTCCTGCGCCGCTTGGCCGGAGGAGGGAGGAGAGGAGCAGTGGGCGGCTGTTCGATCTTTGTCTCGAGCGGTGGCTCTAAGTTGGCGAAAGGGTCTGTCATGGTGATCGCTCTTTTAATCTAACAATGCCCCCAAGATTCTTTTTTAAGCTACTCAAAGATGTTGGCATTGCCAGCCTTGTGGATGGTGTTCCAGCCTCGCACGGAGCCGTTCTCGCGATCGAGAGAAGACACCGCGGGGATCCGCGCCCACTGTTCGTCTCTGATCTTGATACTGTTCCACGAAACCTGCCACTTCCATGCAGCCCTCCCAGGAATTCCCATAAGTGGGCCTGACAAAGATTTTTTTAAAAAACACACGCGGTGAGATGAGTTTATGAACGAATTACTTAATCGACCTCAACTCCACGAGCCATGGGAGCATGTTGGTCTTATTTGCTTCCCAAGCTTCTTTCGTTGCGTCCTCGCAGCAGTTGGTCTTGCAGAAAGCCTCTCCGTACACTTCAGCGATCTCCTTCGGCGTGCCGACGAGCAGGACCGCCCCCTTGTACCAAGGAGCCAGTGAGTTTTGCGACAGGCGCTGGGCCACCAGCTTCATCTGGCCAATGAGCCCTGCCCCGGCGCCCGCGCCTGCGGCGGACAGTGCCGAGTAGATGATCGAAGAGGTAGCGAGGCTGTCAGTTTGGATAATCGGCCGAGTCTCGGTACCATGCTCGACTTGGTTGGCCTGGGCTGCCGCCGACTTCTCTTCGCCGGTGTTAACTAGCGGCACGGTGGGGCCTCGATGTCCACTCATTTGTTAGTGCAGTTAATCTGCCCGACAAAAAAAAAAAATTAATTATTTGCCGCCGCCAATCAGCTGCTGCTCGCAGCGGGCGGCTTGTTCGGGTGTTACTTCCAACAGGATGGTGGCATCGGCAATGACCGGCTGCTTAAACACTTTCTCGATGGGCGCTTCGGCCACGGTAGTCTGCAGGACCTCGATGGCCCTTTTTTCAGCGTCCTCTTGCTGTCGGCGTTTCTGTCCCGCGACTCGCGCCTGTGTCTCGTTGACTTTGCCCAAGGCCAGGGCCAGGGTCGGGTCAAAAAAAGCCAGGTGTTGCATTTTCTCTCTTTGTTTTTGCAGTCAGTCAGTTTATTTTTTTTTAATGAGTGCCTTTGAACGCATGTGCGATCTGGTCCGCGTCGAGGACGGCCTTGAGATCGCTCAATGCCGCCAGCATTTCTTCGCTGTCTTTTTGTTTGATAGCCGACTCGAGTCTCTGTTGCTGGAAATCAGTGAGGTTGTTAGGCAAGGCGCGCAAAATCCACTCCGCCGCGTCCGTAGCAGTGGCATTTGGGCCGACAAGCTTACTGATATTGCCGTACTTGAACTCCTGTGCCACTTCGGTTTTAGCCTCTGGTGACCACTCGATCTGCGGCACATGGCCCGTGTCGCTGGCTATGGCATGTGACAGGAGGTCTTACACTGTGTCCGTTGTCACGGTTCCTGCTGTCAGCAGAAGCTTGCCTGTGCCGAGTGCTAGGACGAGTTTCATTCCTGCACCCCCAAGTAGCTGGCCTGCTTCGCCCGCTACGCTGCCCACGCCCATCGCCAAGTTGCCTGCACCACCCCCCAAGCCCGGCGCAGCGCTGTTGGCTGCGCTGCCGATCGTAGTGCCGACCACGTCGGCAGAGCCACCAACAAGAGCACCGATCAAGCTGCCGACCCCTCCACCGACAGCCGCGATCGTGCCCAGTGCATTGGCGACCTTGTTGGCGCCGAGCGCCTTTCCGACCTTGATAGTCAGGACCTGTTGCTTGTGTTTGGCCAGCTCTTTCTGTTTTTGTGCCAATTGTTGTTTGGACATCAGCCCCTTCTGTTCCGCCTCCGCGAACTTGCTCTCGGCCGCGTCAATCTGGGCAAGCATCGCGGTCTTAGCCACCTGTAGCTTGGCGGCGTTGGCCTTCGTAGCCACTTTGCTCTTGAGCTCGCTCATCTCCTTGGCGTCTTGTGGTGCCTGTGCCGTCACTTTGCCCAGATTTTCCATTTCCTCCTTGGCCTTTTCTCTTTGGACCTTGGCCTCTGCCTCTTGCTTGGCGGCCTGGGTGGTGGTTTCTAACAAGTCTTCCTCGGTGTCCAGCTTCTCCTTGGAGGACTCGTTGAGCTTTTTCTTGGCTTCCACTTTCTTGGCTTCCGCTTCAGCCAACTTCTTTTGTTGCTCTGCCTTCTTGAGTGTGGCGGTGGTCTCTGCGTGTAACTTGGCCACCTCATATTCATGTTTTTCGTCTTCGTACAGCTCCGTGGCCTGGTGCATCGCCACTTCCACGTCGATTGGGTCGGGGCTGGAGTCGTTGGGTGCTACTTGCAGCCGGGAGAGAGCAAGGTTTAGCGCCGGGCTAGGAACCAGGACGCCGGCCGTGGGCTCGAGCAGTTTGTCTTTCCATCTGGTAAACGGGTCCGATCCGCCCAGCAGGTTTGCAAAAAATGAGCCGATGTGTGTGTCCTTGGTAGCCTGAAGGAGAGCAGCCGCGTCGGTCCTGGTTTGTGGCGTAACGTACGGCGGCATGCTCTTGTGCTGCTTTGTTGTGGCCGCTGCGGGTTTCTTGGCAGGAGGGGGCGGCTCGTCTTCTTCCTTGCCCTCTTCCACCAGGCCGTCCTCGCTCTCTTTTGGTTCTTCTTTCTTCTCGGGTGTTTCAGGCTCTTTGTCCTCTTTCTTCATCTCCGCTGCCTTTGGAGGCTCCTTGTCCTCCTCCTTCGTCTCCGGCTCTTCGTCCTCCTTCGTCTTCTCGGGTTCCGCATCATGCTCTTCCTCCTCGGCCGCACCTGATTCATCCTCCTCCTCTTCCATCTTCTCTGGCTCCTCCGCCTTCGGCCCCTCTTCCTTCTCCTCAGTCTTCTCCTTGTCATGTTCTGCGGCCTTCGGTCCCTCCTCCTTCTCTTTCGCTTCTGTGGCCTTCGGCCCCTCCTCCTTCTCCTTCTGTTCTACAGCCTTCGGCCCCTTCTCTTTTTCCGTCATTGCAGGCGCTGCCTCCGCCGGCTCCAACAGCTGCATGGCCGTGCCGAGCCCAGGATTTGCGTAGTGCATGAGGCTGCGGGCCTTGGCAGAAACAGACACGGGGCCCTGGTTTTCCGGCCGCTTCAGCCGCTTCGGCATGGGCGATTCATCCAGCCAGGCTGGCCTCTTCCGAGAACTGTCTGCTACTACCGGCCGGGTGCTGGTCCACGGGCAGTTTGGAGCAAACATTGATATTTGTTTACTGATGGTCAGGAAAAAAATCACTTGAGTCCTTCATCTATTATCTTCTTCCTGGCCATCAGCCTGTTCTTTTTCTTTCTTATGGCTTCCGTCTCTTCCGACTTGCCGTGAAGGTCTTCCTCTTTCTTGATCTGTGCCTCAAGCTCGGCTTCGCCCAGCTTGTGGGACCAGGCCCTCAGTTTCTCTTCTTGTTTAGGAGTCTTGTTCGTTTGGTACGCTGCTACTTGGTGTATAGCTTCCTGTGTCTTCAGGTCTGCTTTCTTGAGTTTGGCGCCCTTCTTGAGCTGGTCCATCACCGTGGGCTTC
Source organism: Paulinella micropora (assembly GCA_019918135.1). Taxonomy (NCBI): domain Eukaryota; phylum Cercozoa; class Imbricatea; order Euglyphida; family Paulinellidae; genus Paulinella; species Paulinella micropora. Next base: position 169,164 of record WBZZ01006397.1, on the reverse strand, counting down.
TCAGCTTTTTCTTTCTCTTCGGCTGCCTTTTTAGCGGCCGTGTGCGCTGCTGTGTCGACTTTCTTAAGCTTGCCGCCTGCCTTGATCGCTTGATTAATCGCATCTTGCGGGTCTGTCGGCGCCGCCTTTTGCGTTTTTTGGTCGACTTTCTTGAGCTTCTTGCCGGCCTTGATGGACTGCATCAGCGCATCTGTTGAGTCCAAGGATACAGAGGCAGTCTGTTTCTTGAACTTGTTGTATGCTGCCCTTAACCGCTTGGAATACTCGTCGCTCGTTATGCTCCTGGCATCCCGCTCTTGGCGCAATTCGCCGTGCTTATTGATAAGCGTGGTCATCGCGGCGTTGTCCTTCAATTCGTCGATGGGTCTGCCTGTCTGCTCGGATACACGCTGGAGCAGACTCCCGGGCGAGTCGGCGGAGTCCAGCGGCGATGCACTAGCGGGAGCTTTCGCATCTATGTCGGCCGGCAGCGGCGGTGCAACGGGAACTGGGGCGCCCCTGCCGGTCGCAGACAGCGGCGGAGCAGTGGGGATTGGCGAGCCTGTGCCAATCGCTGACAGCGGCGGAGCGGTGGGGATTGGCGAGGCAGTGCTGGCAGCAGGCGCGAACGTATCCAACACGGCCGAGAGCTGTGGGTTGGCATATTTCATGGTTTCCCTGGTCTTGGTCGCCATCTCGGCCGACCCGCCGCCCACAAAGCCGGTGCGCTGCTTCTTGAAGGGAACCGGCGCATCGCTGGTAAAAGCGCGGCCGGTGTGCCTCTTGCGCCAGGGCTTCATGTTTCCTGTGCAACGAAAATTAAAAAATCTCACTTGCCCTTCTTAACAACGCCCGCCGGCTTCTTCTTCGCTCTTTTTGGGTTTCTTGGCCAGCGCGGCCTCCACTGCTGCCCTGGCTGGTTCGGCCTGGTTGACTAGCAAGCGCGTCCTGTCAGTGATCAGCGGCATCTTTTTTTTCTTCAGTGAGAGAAGTTTTAAAAAAAATGATGCAGCAGCAGCAACCGGAAGGCCCGGTCGAACGGCTGCCGGAGCCGGAACAGCAGCTCGGAGAGAAGACAATCGAAGAGAAAATTTGGACTATGTCGATAAGCAGAAAGACAAGGGCAAGAAGAAGAAGCGGAAGAAGGAGCAGCCGGCAGAGCAGCTGCAGCCGACCGAGTTCAAGCGGAACATCGAAGTCTTCTATCCGCGCGAAAAGGGAGCGGGGCAATTGTTCGTTTTAGTAGGAAAATCGGAGCGAGGCAAGACCCATTTCCTGAAATGGCTCCTGTACAGCCTGCGCGCACGCAAGAAGGACCCGTTCCAGTACGGCCTGATCATGGTTCGCACGAAGTTCAAGAACAGCTTTTCGTTCCACTTTGCGAGCGAGCAGTTTTGCAAGATCTACGAAGGGTTCAGGATGGACATCTTGCAGAACTATGTGGAAAATCTCAAGCGCAGATGCCTCGAAAACAAGTACCTGGAGCCGAGTTTCATTGTTTTTGACGATTTGGTCGGCATCATAGACAGCACAGACCGATGGTAAGACCACCCATTTATTTCTTTTCGTGTATTTTCATGTTCTCTTCAGGATGCAGAACTTCTTCGGGACGTACCGCCACTACAACATCACGATCTTCATTGCGGTAAGTACAGTCACACGCCTGTCATTTCTAAGTGTTCGTGTCTCTTCAGGTGCAGTACCTGACTGGGCGCAACTCCGTGAACCAGTCACTCTCTTTCTGCCTCTACATGCACATGGCAAAGATTGTGCTGTGATGTAGGATTATGCGGAAACAAACGAGCCATTGCGTGATGTTTATCTCGAAAGTGCAGCGGTCCCTTACCAACCTGTGGGAAAACTACGGACAACTCTTTCCCAAAAAGGAGTTTTTGGCTCACTTTGCCCAATGCACGGACGAGCGCAACGTGGGGACGCGGCATGCAGCGATGATCTTTCACGAGCACATCGACCGGCTCGAGTATAACTATAAGTCCTGGCTCGCACCCGCTTCGCTGCCGGACGGCGAAGTCATCTTGCGCGGGCCGGACCCGCCCAAGCCGCCGAGCCGCGCAGACATCCAGAAGCAGGAACGCCTGAAACAGCTGGCGTACCGCGCGCCAAGCTGGCTGCCGACTTCGCTCAAGGGCATGTCGCGCCAAGAGCGAGAAATGATGCAGCGCATGCTGTTCTACGGCGACCGCGCGAGACAGCGCCTGAAAAAGGACGGGAAGACCATGGCCCAACGCGACAAGGAGATACTCCAGAAGCTGGACCAGCAAACCCGAGACGCCGAGAAGTTGGCGGCAGAGCGGTTTGCGCAGCAGAACCAGCTACAGCCTGCGCCGTTCAAGTCCAAGTTCGTGTACACCAACGCGGGCACGACAGTCAAGGCGCTCGCGCCGCCCATTGATGGCAAGGACGACGACTACGTGCCGCCGTTAGCAGTCTTCTAAAAAAAAAAAAGTTCTGGCCCGTATATTGAAAGAGAGAGAGGGCCAGATGCTACTAGCCGCGCTGCCGGCCGACCTCTTGGTGGAGGTGCTGTCTTACCTCCGAGTCGGAGAGGTCGCGCACACGATCCGATACCTTAAAACGCACACGGACCGGTTTGCGCGCGGCCGGTGGAAACGGCGCAAAGTGCAGAACTGAGAGCTGGCACAAGTTCCTGAACACTACCTTCAACTTCAACGCCAAGTCGCTGCCGCGCCTCATCAGCGACGTGGTGCGCAAGAGCGCGCACACCTGCTTCGACTGCTGCCAGAGAAAGACCATCGAATGCTACTGCAACTACTGCTTTGTGTAGCACAACCGCCACCGTCTGATCACACCCTTTGCCGCCTGTCGACGCATGGGGCGGACGTCTTTCCCGGTGCCCAAGACCACCCGCGAACCAGTCATAGCCGTGGCCTATATACCGGCTTACCGCTTCCGGCAAGCATACGAGGACGCGGGCTGGCCGGTGGTGGAAGCTGGCAAGTGGACAACTTAGCTGTGGCTGGCAGGAGCCGAGGAGACAGCGGCCCGTTTTCTGCCTCGTTTCAACAAGGCGCTGTACATTACGGATTTTTAAATCTTCTTCTACCAACCTTTTTAATTAAAATCGAAATGCTCTGGGAAGCTGCCAAATTCATTTTCTTCTTGCCTGTCCTGTTCTTCGTAAGTCGAACAGGGGTCAGGAGCTCGAAAGGAGGCATTGTCTCTTCTTCGGTAACGGCAACTGCACCAACTGTCTCGTCCAGGCTGGAACGCGCTTGTTGTGTCTGGAGCGAGCTGTCCAAGAACTGCAAATCCGTCGCGGACGCCCTCCAGATCGCTCACGACAGCGGCGACGCTTGGTACAAGGGGCTGGTCACTGACCCTAGCCGGTGCCCGCCGTGAGCGGGCGCCCCAGTCAGTCGCGAACTGGCCCATGACCTCGACTGCTATTTCGGGCGCGCAGACCCACGTGCCACAGCGCTGTCCGCGCTGTTTCGGGAATTTGAATTTCGAAATGTGACCGTTGGTTACGCGATAGGGTGTAGCTCAAGGTGTCTGCGAATTCGTTCCGCGCAACGGCTAGGAGTCAAAAAAGGAAACGTTTTCCCGGCAAAATCGATCAGCGAAATTTTCCCGTCAGGTGCCACTCGGCACGGTTTGTCGTGGCTCATCGTGAAATCAACCGTAATTAGCGGCACGGCCAAAAAAATTGCAAGGGATTCGACCTTGCTTGCTTTTCGCTTTCGACCTTCAATAAAAGTCGAATTATGAGCTTTTAATTCTTGAATCTCTTAGCACAATTGCATAAACCGCGTGATCCGAGCGGCTGGTGTAGGATCAGCCGCATCAAGGGCCGCAGCGGCATGACTAGCGAAGCGGTAGGAAGCCTTCACGGAAAAAATGGAATCGAGAGTTCCGCGCCAAAGCTGGGCCGGCGCAGTTCGTTGGCAGTGTGTTGCAAATGTGCCGCGAAAAATTCTACTGCTTGTCGGCGTAACCGTTCGGCTCTGGTCTCGCGGGGCAGCTGTTTAAGCGTGGGCGGGATGACGTATTTTAGGTCGCCCAGGACACGCGCGTAGTCCGAGGCCAGCCTTTCGCCCTGTTGCACAATGGCTTGCACAAGCTTGAGCAGGACCGGCTCGTGCAGGGACGGCGCCGCCTTGTTCATCACTTTCACCTTGTCGTAGAACATCTGCGTCTTGAGATTGCTGAGTCCTTCGTCCTTGTTTTCGTACTCGAGCGTGTGGCCTAAAACCCGGCTAAAAAACAACGGCCGGGCCACGAGCGAATGGTTTCCGTAGAGCTCCCAGGCCACATTGGCGTAGATGGCACGCAACAGGTGAGGGCGGCTAATGCGGAACTCGCTCTTGGAGCGCTCTTGGTAGAGGTGTGTCAGGTCTTCGAACGTATTCTTAAAGCCACCACCTTTCAGGGCCGCGCCCACTTCGCTGTTAGGCATCACTTGGCGGGGCCTGTCGATGTTCTTCTTGTGGCCCGCAACCACCAAGCTCTGCATCCACGGCAGCGTGCTGACCTTCATTTTTTTTTCGTCGGTGGCATACGCAATGGGCTGGTCGTCCTCCTCCGCCAGGATCTCTGCCCGGTGCGAGTTCCAGCTCAAGTAATCCGACTTGGGCCTGTCGCCTTTCAGCAGCATGCTAGCGCCGGGCGCCATCTTGGCCCGGTGCTTAAAATGGTTCTCCGTGCCAAAGATCAGGTGACGCCAGATTCTCATTACACCGGTCGACGAGGCAGTGGGCAGGGCGATGGGCTTGCCGACATAGAGTCTTGGTAGTCTTTGGTCGTCGGGTCTTTTAGGGGATCTGCGCCCCTTTTCGCCGATCGGTGTTGCAAGACATGCTTTTGGCGGCCAATCTCCGTAAACGTCATATACTGGTCGTCCTCCACCGGGCCAAATTCGCTAAAGCGCCACAACTCAGACATTCTGCACCCGAGGATAGACAGCAACAGAAAGGACTGCAGGGCCCAGAGCGGGTGTCTCTCGCTGGGCGCAAAGGGGCCGTCGTTGGCGCGCTTCGCTTCCGGGTCCTCGAAGCAATCTGCCTCCGCGAGCATGGCTCGGTAGAGCTCGTCCAAGAACGCGCACCAGGGGTCCAAGTAGAGCACATGCCTCTTCTTGAGGTTCTTCATCAACTTCTTGCCGGTCTGCTGAACTCCTTCCGAACTCGCGTCCCTGTCACGAAAAAGCGTCCCTTCCGTGAACCACTTGACCACGAAGTCCTCGCCCCAGACACAGCGCGAGGGCTGTTCCTTGCCCTTCTGGCTCTGTTGCTGGGTGGCTAGGATCAACCAGTTGCTCCGGAAAAGGCCGTCATCTTGTCCTCTCGCGGAGAGGTTGGGCTTGGTAGCATCGACCAGGTCATTCACGAAACTCACAAACTGGTCCACGTCTTTCAAATTGCAAAGCCGCAGAAAGGTCATGCAATAAGCAAGCAGACACTTGGTGAACGGCCCGGCGCTGAGATTTGGTAACCCCAACTTCACCCAGCCGTCCTCGTCGCCGAACAGGAGCTTGCGAAGGGTCGTGTTTTTGCCCTTGGCCAGGTCGGCGGAGCTGCTAGGGAACAGCAGGCCGCCCCCTGGCTTCTCTACAATGACAAAGTCCACTTTGCCCGCGTGATGGCACGAAACCAAATTTTCTTTGTCCAGCCCGCTGTCCTTGAACCGTTTGTACGCGTACAGGACGTCGTCGAGCTCCCCGTCTTCTTTCACCATGAACTCGCTCCAGTGGCCCTTGCGCGAATTGATGACCTGGGCCAGAACAGGCGAGGCGGCGTGCCGGGCGGGGTCGACTCCGAGCGAGTACAGGTGCGCCCTGTCCAGCACCTCGTCCCGGTAAGAACGGAGGAGATCCAGCGCGGCCACAAAGTTGTCTCGTAGGTCCGCCCACTCCTGCGGGCTCATTTTCGTCTTGAGCGGCAGGCGTTCCCAGACCGGCACCGGCTTCTGGCCGTCACGGATTTCTTGTAGTGTGGTGTTGTTAAAGGCGTCAACCACCTGCTGGGGCGGGGCATCGCTCATGGTTACCACTTTGAGGTGGCTGGGCTCCGCGCCAAGCCGGCCACTCGCGATCCATTTCACCATGGTCTTCTTCCTCTTTAATGACTAGATGATACAAGATTTGTTTTTTCAGCAATAGCCACAACACCCACGGCCGGCGTCTTTTTCTTTTTTTTCTTTTTTTCTTTCTTCTTCTTGGCGTGCGGGCCAGACAAAAGATGACTCGCGAGCGGGCGCGCGAGGCCGCTGCCGTTCAGTGAACCAGTTAAGGGGATGAAATCCCAGCCTTGTTCTTCGCACACCAGAGCGAACATGGCGTTGGCGCGGTGGCGGCTCTCTAACTGCTTCAGCTCCGGCACTTGCGCCGCTAGCTCTTCTTCGCCCAGCAGCAGCAGGAAAGCCCTCAGCAACGTCTGATAACTCACGAAACATCTTCTCTCCCACCCATACCTCTCCCTCAGCTTCTTCAGCACTCTGGGCCAGCAGGCATCGACTTTTTTGAAGAGGCGTTCCAACTCCTCTAGCGTCTCTTTGCTTGGCTCCCGCCGGCTCCGGCCGCAGCCGAGCAGGTGGCACAGCTGGCTGGCCTTGTCGATAGTTAAAGGGCCTAGCTTCTCTCGGCGCCAGATGTACGCGAGGCGAGCGGGCGTCGGGCTCTGTGCCCACCACTTGTGGACCAGGCGCCTCGCCTGTGCTAACAAGGCCAGGCTGACACACGACGCAGATTGATTCACACCTCGCAGGTTGAATGTCTCTCTTGTTATCTGTCTGAATCTGCTCAGTCTCGTGTAACCGACATGTCTGGGAGGGGCCGACTGCTCTCGGGGCATCTGGCCGTTGACTAGCCAGCATTGCGAAGTGTACAATTCGTGCTCTGTCTTGACCAGGCCACACTTGGAGCAGTATGTACCGGTTGTTGCTAAGCTGAAGGTCCAGACGTGTTCGCAGGACATGTACAAAAATGACGGCCGGCTAGCGAGAAAGAAACGAAACAGATTTCGAACCGGGAGCGTTTAATGTTCGATGTTTGAAGTATAAGAGAGGGAGGAGTCACCAATGACACACGCACACAAAAGAGATGGAGGGCACAGAAGTTTACAAAGGCAAGTGTTTGCATTGCTCGTACGGTTGTGCAAGGGACGACGGTAAATGGTATGGCTTGCCGATAGCCCACGCGGACGAAGAAATGTTCGTCTGGGGTCACTTTTGCAGTATGGGCTGTGCGGCCAAATTTGCGGAATATGGCATAGCCGAGACGCTGCGTTCGCGTTCACTGGACCTGCTGCACTCGTTCCTAAGAGTCAATCTGCACAAGCAGCTAATTCAACCGAACCCACCACGCCACGAGCTAGTAGACTACGGGGGCTCTGGACATCTCGGCTTTCAGGGCCGTGGGACGGGTAGTCAACTGGTATGTGCCAGTGCACCGCAAGGAGACACAGAAAAATTTTGATAGCAAGCTCGCTGGCCGTAAGTACACGTTGAAGAGGCTTAAGCGCCTGCCTGGGATTCGTCTCTCTTCCTCTTCGAGTTCTTCTTCCTCTTGACCACCTTGCGCTGTTCACCCTCCTCGGCGGCGCTGTCGGTGGTCAGGGTGAGCGGCGCCAGCGTGGGCAGAGGGGGAGGCGGTTCATTGGCGTCGGCCAGGATAGTGTACTTGAGCCACGGGCCGCCGTCCCGCTTGAAGACGAGGTGCAGCACATTCTGTGCAGCGCCGACCAGCACCCTGCCAGTCTTTTTCTCCTGGAAAGCGCATGATTTAAGTATCTTCTTCAGCGTTTCAAGTGAGTAGACACAGTCGCGCTCGGCAGGTGCATTCGACAGGTCAGAGCGCAGGAGCGATTCCTTGTCCTCTGCCAGCAGAGCGATGCCGCCAAGCGAAGTGCGCGCCAGCCGACTTGCGTCCACCGCCCGCAGCGAGGATTCGGTGCAGAGCCTGTCCCCTTCCACGAACAGCCGGCAGTGCGAATTGCTCTTCGAATGATGCCTGATCACGGCATTAAGGGCGGGCCCAGAGACTTCGACGAGGCGGTCGACATTGGTCCACTCGGTCGTTGGTAAAAAAGCCGCCTCCTGGGACACGAGCAGCGAGGTCAGGTCGCTGTAGTGCTGGAAGGTTTTGTTGTCGTTCCAAAAGTTTACGCAAAGCCTGTTGTCGAGCGCGACTGACAGCTCGAGCGTCATGCCCTCGCGAAACGTGCTCAGCCAACACTGAATTTCTTTCAAGTCGAGCGAAAACACGCATTTTGGACACGAGAGCGAGACATATTCGCCGTTATTTGCGGCGCCCGAGAGAAGGGCACACTAAACTGGGCAACGAGCCCGTCGGCCGCGCTGCAGAGGACAATCTTTTCGGCGGTCGCTTCAACCCGGGCTTCCAGCAGCAGCGGGGACAACGAGTCAGTGCCCGCCGGAAAGCTGTGCCGCTAGAATGCGACCTCCACAGAAAGCGGTAGCTCATTTTTTGACCGAGTAATCGTCGCGCTTACTTCCGTTTCCTTTTTTTTCGGGTTTCCAACGGCCGCCATTTGAAGTTTGATGTTAAAAGAAGTCGCGTGTATATCCCCTTTAGAGAGAGACCCGGGCCAGAATTCAACCAATGTCCATCGTCGTAGACAACAACCAGGTCAGGGCCTTTGACCCGACCGCCGACCCGAAAAAGCTCCGCCTGTCGGACGTGCCCAGAACTGCCTACGGGAGCATATTTTCAAATTTGTGCCACGGCGAAAGGAGCCTAACGCTCGTGCTCCCGGCGCTTCAGCTGGCCTGGGACCCCTCGACGTACGACCAAGGCAACAAAACAGCGAAATCAACCGTTGAACTCGACTTCAAGCACGCGCAACAGTATGGCGCGGTGCTGCAGGCGTACAAGGCGTTGCGCTCCGTCGACGACCGGGTTGCCGACCTCGTGGTGGAACAGCGCGACAAGGTTCTTCCTTCGATGAAGAGAGCGGGCCCCATGGCCAAAAGCGACGAGCAGGTGCGTGCTGCCTACCGCCCTGCACTCGGCTTCGCACGAGCCAGAAGTCCGACCGCGCCTGGGCGCCGCGTCTGACCGTCACCGTGACGGGAGCTCGGTTCCTCGGAGGCGGAGATGTTTCCACCTTGCAAAAGGGTGACGTGGTGCGAGCGGTGGTGCAAGCTACGGCGCTCTGCAGCAAGGGCGAGAAAGTGACGCTTTCTTGGCGCGTTTTGCAACTTCGTAAGCAAGAAGATGGTCTGGGGTACCCGGACCAAGACTCTCAGAAAAGGAAGTCTGGGGAGTTTCTCTGTCCGGTGACGAAAACGGCGAGGGCGGCGCCAGTGCCATGGACTTGTCTGTAGATTTGGTTTAATTAAACTGTACACATGACACACACATCACCGGTACATGACTGCTTGGCACTAGTGGCTGCCTTGGTTCGAAGGTAATAGCAGCCGGTCTTTAGGCCTAGTTCCCAGGCATAGAAATGACTACTAGACAGTTTGCGCTCGGTCACGTTTCGAAATACACGTTGAGGCTCTGGGACTGGCACACATAAGGCCCGCACCCGGCGGATAGTTGCAGCTGTGTCTTCATCGGCACTTCAAAAACCCCCTTGAAGACTTGCTTTACGTCGTCTGGTATGGTCGCAATGTTCTGGACAGAGCGGTTGTTTGCCAGGAGCTGCGCTCTGACCGCTGGGGTCCAGAGGCCTCTTTGTTCGAGCGCCTTTACAAGGTACTTGTTGAGTATAGCGTGTTCCCCTGCCAGTGTCCGCCTGACCATTAAATTGCTGTAGACCGGCTCAAAACTCTCGTTCACTCCGAGTATCTGACTCGTGGACGCGGTTGGCATAAGCGCGACCACCAACGAGTTTTTGAGACCATGGGCCTTGATGTCTGCCTTCAGTCTAATCCATCGCTCTGACTTCAGCTCCACGCCCCAGAGGTCCGGCTGCAGCTTGCCCTGCGAGGCGGGGCTGCCCTCGAACGCCGGGTATTGTCCCTTTTCTTTCGCGAGATCTACGCTGGCAGTGATCGCAGCAAAATAGATCTCGCGCATTACACGGTCATTCAGAGCGGCGGCTTCGGGGCTCTCAAAACTAAGTCCCAAGATCATGAACAGGTCTGCCAGTCCACAGATACCCAACCCAACTGGCCTGTGCTCCAAGTTTGACATTTTAGCCTCGGGGATGGGGTAGGTGGTCAAGTCGATGATGCGATCTAAGGCCCTTACCGCACTGCGCGTGACAGAGTGGAGAAGGCTGATGTCGATTTTCTTGTCCTCCGTGACGAAGCGGGGCAGACACAGCGACGCGAGGTTGCAGACAGCTGTCTCTTCGGACGAGCTCACTTCCATGATCTCCGCGCACAGGTTCGAGTTCTTGATAGTGGCACAGTGCTGCTGATTACTTTTCGAGTTGGCGTGGTCTCTGTAAATGATGTACGGCGTGCCGGTCTCAATTTGGGCTTTTAAGATGGCCGACTATAGGTGATTGGCCTTCACTTTTTGGCCCTGCTGTATTTTCTCTGCGTGGGTGTAGCAAGACTCCCAGAACTTGCCCCAGCACTCGTCTAGTCCCGGCACCTCGGTCGGACAAAACAGCGTCCAGTCACCGTCGTCGCGCACTCGTTGCATGAAGAGATCTGGTATCATCAGCGCCGTAAACAAGTCACGCGCTCTGGTTTCCGCCGCACCTGTATTCTGGCGCAAGGCAAGGAAGTCGTAGATGTCCTTGTGCCACGGATGCATGTACACAGCAAAGGCCCCTTTCCTACGTCCTGACTGATTGGCGTAACGACTAGTCTCGTTCGAAATACGCGCGAGTGGCAGAATCCCGTCACTTTTGCCCCCCGTCCCGTAGATCTTCGATCCTGCCGCTCGCACGTTGCCGATGTACAGCCCTATCCCCCCAGCATGCTTGGAAATGATTGCACAGTCTTTCACTGTCGTGAAGATCGCATCGAGGCTATCATCTCGAACTGGCAACAAGAAACATGAAGCCAGCTGCTGGTTCCGGCGCAGGCCGGCGTTGAACATCGTTGGGCTGGCATGGCTGTACAGGCCAGCACTTAAGAGATTGTTAAACTTTAAAAGTAACATTATCAAAGCTATTTAATAATAAGGACAATTGATAGAAAGAGGCAGCGCAGCCCATGCCGGGTGGTGAAAACAAATTGTACTAGCCGTACTGAGATAGGGTCAAGGACTATGCTAACGCCTAGCAGAGCGCACGCCGCGCGAGTCCTAGCCAGGTACGCCACCCGGCACTATCCAACCCAAAAGGGAGGGAGGGAGGGACACAAATCGAGAGATGAAATCGAGACGAATTCTGAGCCAACAATCTAAAAGCGTTGACAGTGTCAAATGGGATGTCTCAAGCGTTCATAGGCGTTCACATAAAGTGGCAAATAAAAGGAAAACTGCAAACAGAAATGGCATTAATAAAAATGCAGGAGAAAATAGCAGCCATAGCGAAATTAATAATAAAGTAACCGCCGGTTAAAAAGAAAGCGGAAAATGAAACATAGCTTCGGCATAACCGACGCTCAGCCGCCAGCTTTGAAAGTTTCTTAATAAAGTTTAACAATGATAAACACGGGCTGTGTTTATCCACATTAAACTTTAAAAGTAACATTATCAAAGCTATTTAATAATAAGGACAATGGATAGAAAGAGGCAGCGCAGCCCATGCCGGGTGGTGAAAACAAATTGTACTAGCCGTACTGAGATAGGGTCAAGGACTATGCTAACGCCTAGCCGAGCGCACGCCGCGCGAGTCCTAGCCAGGTACGCCACCCGGCACTATCCAACCCCACCCAGAGCGAAGCGCCTCTATCATCTTATCCTAAAAGTCCCTAAAAAGAGCTCAGCAAGCTATGCTGTTCTCGTAAGATTTCGCCTCGCGGTGTGTCTATGTAACGTCTGAAGCAGTCCGAAGACCAACGCCCAGCTCGCATGATCGCAAGATCCGAGGCTCCGGCCATCTTCAACGACTTAGCTCCTCCTCGTCGCAGCGAAATGCCATTGAAAAGCGCCACGTCGTTTACTCCCGCATGCATCAACAACAAACGCGCATCTGTGACGAAACGATCCCGAGAAACAGACTCGCCGTTAGCCCATCGGAACATAGCTTGCGCCTTCCCTCGATTTAGTCCGACAGACACAGAAGATGACTCATAGCGACGAAACCAAAAGACAGGTGACAACACCATACGATCGAGATCTGCAAGCCATACATCTAAACCGCCGCGGAAAGGATCCGTCTTCGAACCATCTAGGCTGATGCACAAAAATGTTTCATCATTGTCACTTGTGAGGGTGCAATGTAAGCGTCTCAAAACACGGGCATACCGCTTGGGTCCCGAGATGACCAACTCACCAATTCTAAAAAGGCCGATCACCCCCCACACCATAATGGTACAAAGGACGATCAAGTCGTGCCTCGCCCGAGGACTTAGTCCGCCCGCAACTAACAGCTTCGTTGCATGCAACACTACTCTTTCCAGCAGATCGACCGTCAGAGTCAAGCGCGCATCCTTTCCTTTCTTCTTGCTCCGCTTGATCCCTCTCCAGCATCGTTCCACATGATAGTTCTTGAGCGGATCATCTTGTCCATGAGCCAAACAAAAATTGCGAATACCATACAAATATACTTTCAGTGAGCCCACCGAAATCTGTCCGATCACGTACGACATGAATAAAATAAGGAGAGCCGGGTCAGGCTCCCACCACCGAACTTCCCAGTCGCCATTCCCGAAGGCCTTGGCAAAGAGCTTGAGGCGGTTGACTCCAGAGGCGTAGCTGCGGCTTGTGCTATAGGCTAGCCCGTTATCCAGATACGCCACGGCCTCCTCCACTAGCCAGCCCGCGGTCTTGGTCGCTGGATGCCCCGCAAACCAAGCTTGAAAGATGCACCTTTCGCTAGAAGACTCACCGCCTTCTCCACCTGCCCACGGGCCAAAGCATCGACAACAGACAGACGTTCTCTCTCAACTCTGAAAGCAAGAACGCTAATACATCGCTCCGCAAAAAGCCACAGATAAATATCAAGGATAGCCTGCATGCCAGGCGTAGATGAATGTGCTTTCGCGATACACGCACAAGCCGGCGCACAATCACCCACCACACAGAAACGCACACACCCCGTCATCATATGCAGCTCCCACACAGCCTGCAAATAATTAAAGAGCTCTCGCCTCGATGCCGCGTCCTCGCCTGACTCAGCTATGAAAAGTTCCTCATCCTCTTCTCTCCACTCTTCTGAAAGAAAATATCCTCGCTCAGCGCCATCTGAGGCGACTAGCCAAGCTCGCCCAAGCCGCGAACCCTGAGTATAGTTCGCATCGCCCCAGATGGTGATAAACTTGCTATCACCTTCCCACACTAACGAGCTCTGGCTGAAGGTCCCGGTACGGCTCATGTCAGTGATGGAAAAGGAGCCTTGTGTTCGTCGCAATAGTCATGCCGCCCATGCGGCTCCGCTCTGGGCACGCCCGCTCACTCTGCCCCCGCTCACGCCCCGTCGCAACATGGCTGCATGACATTCGTGCATATGTCCGACTAAGGGCCGGAGCCAAGCAATGACTGTTGCTAGCCATGTTAGCAGGCCCTTGAAAGAAGCATAGTCCTCTGACGAAGTCCAAGTCGCAACCGCAAGCGCGTCCAGGCGCGGCAGGACTATCGCCATCCTCTTGGCATCATGATCACGAGCCAGCGCACGGTGTCAATGTCCCATCCCAGAAAGGAGTATTGCTGGCCACAAAAGATCTCATGCAGCTCGATGCCGATGTTCCGGAAGAATGCCACCAATTTGCGCAAACGTGTAGTCGCCACTGGCTTGGTCTTGGCTTCGGAAACAATGTTGTCGACATAGTTATCGAACTCGATGCGGTCGCGTTGGCTCGCCCCGATGATCTTGAGCAATGCCATGATTCTTGCAAAGTTGTCGCCTGCTGAAACGCTGCCGAACTTGCCGCATAGCTCAACGAAGAAATGCCGCCTGCCATCCTCGTCCCAGGCTGTCGACACTTGTTGGTACAGGTCCGTCGCGCGAACTCCGATCTGACGGTATGCATCTTGCACATCCCCGCCGAAAGCGAAACACCCGCGACCTAGCTTAGTTATATTGGAGATATGCTGCGCAAACGTGAAGTATATCACGCCAATGTCCACCCTCGGTGTGAGGTCATTCACTGAAAGACCTCGAGGGTATGATGCATAGTTGATATTGCGAATAGCGTTGGAGGTAGGATCCCACTTGCTCTTTGGAATCGCAAATTCATATGCTACGATCGCTTGATGCGGGCAAGATTCGTTGGGGAAAGGTGGTCTGTCGAATGTGCCCAAAGATTTGCCTTCGGCTACTCTCTCGCAGACCGCCGCCCATCTCTTGGCTTCAACGTCGGCTGTGCCTTTGCGGGAATAGTCTCGTAAGAATTCTCCTACTCCTCTATATTCGGTGCGCTGCGCTGCACAGGAGGCCTTGAGCAAGCCTCGTTCTGACTGGGAAAGATCGGGGCACTTGTCGGCCAAGTCGGCAATCGTTGCCAGCCGCAGCATTGTCTTGTATGTTGCGACTTCTCCCTCGAAGGGAGGAAGCCTGACTTTTGAAGTCTGTCGCACTCGGTGCCGGTTGGGTAGAACGATAAGCTCGATGACATCGCGCCCGCGGCCTCTCACGGTCCTAAAGTCCGCTAACACAAGCCTCGGCGTCGTGGTAGGGGGAGGTCGTCCATTGTCCCTTTCGGCTTGCCACCAACAGTGGGTCGTCCATGGTTCGCCCGCCCACTCGGAGATCGCACCTGGCGACGCGGTCAAGATCACCACGCCGGCTGCAATGAAGCTGTCAATGTCCGCGTGGGACGCGGCCTTATCCCACGGTACCCACCAGAACGGCAACCACTGGTGCGTGCTAGTGTCATTAGGTGGCGCTGATGCGAGGCCCGGAACCGGCGGCGCGTACACTCTCGGCACGTTGGCGAACGCCTCCGGGACCGGTGGCCGGTTTACTTTTGTTACGCCCGCGAAAGCACTCGGTACATCGACTGCACCTATGTGCTTAGGGATGAAAACAAATTTAACGAAGGCCCCCATGGCCTCTTCTGCTTCGTGCTTCACCCTCTCCCAAACCCACGGTGAAAAAGAACTTGAATCAAGCCTCGCGCCGAGGCGTTCGCGGTTGGACAACGGCGCGGACGCCCCGGCGCGATGCCAAGCCAACGAAGCAGCAGAAGAAGTAGAAGAAAGAGAAGAAAGAGAAGAAGAAGAAGAAGAAGAAGAAGAAGAAGAAGAAGAAGAAGAAGAAGAAGAAGAAGAAGAAGAAGAAGAAGAAGAAGAAGAAGAAGAGGGAGGAGAAGAAGGAGAAGAAGAAGAAAAGGCAGCAACAGCAGTAGTAGTCATAGTACTAGGAGTAATAGTAGCAGCTGCAGTAGCCGTAGCAGCAGCAGCAGCAGCAGCAGCAGAAGAAGAAGAAGAAGAAGAAGAAGAAGAAGAAGAAGAAGAAGAAGAAGAAGAAGAAGAAGAAGAAGAAGAAGAAGACGAAGTCGAAGAAGAAGAAGAAGAGGAAGAAGAAGAAGAAGAAGAAGAAGAAGAAGAAGAAGAAGAAGAAGAAGAAGAAGAAGAAGAAGAAGAAGAAGAAGAAGAAGAAGAAGAAGAAGAGGAAGAAGAAGAAGAAGAAGAAGAAGAAGAAGAAGAAGAAGAAGAAGAAGAAGAAAAAGAAGAGGAAGAAGAGAAAGAAGAAGAAAAGCGAAGAGACGAAGAAAGAAAGAGAGCAGAAGGATTAGGAAGAAGAGAAGAAGAAGAAGGAAGAGAAGAACAAGGAAGAGAAGAAGAAGGAAGAGAAGAAGAAGGAAGAGAAGAAGAAGAAGAAGAAGAAGAAGAAGAAGAAGAAGAAGAAGAAGAAGAAGAAGAAGAAAAAAAGCGAAGAGACGAAGAAAGAAAGAGAGCAGAAGAATTAGGAAGAAGAGAAGAAGAAGGAAGAGAAGAAGAAGGAAGAGAAGAAGAAGGAAGAGAAGAAGAAGGAAGAGAAGAAGAAAGAAGAGAAGAAGAAGGAAGAGAAGAAAAAGGGAGAGAAGAAAAAGGAAGAGAAGAAGAATGAAGAGGAGAACGAAGAGAAGGAGAAGAAAGAAGAGAAGGAGAGGTAGGAAGAGAAGAAAAAGGGAGAGAAGAAGAAGAAGGAAGAGAAGAAGAAGGAAGAGAAGAAGAAGGAAGAGAAGAAGAAGGAAGAGAAGAAGAAGGAAGAGAAGAAGAAGGAAGAGAAGAAGAAGGAAGAGAAGAGAAGAAGAAGGAAGAGAAGAAGAAGGAAGAGAAGAAGAAGGAAGAGAAGAAGAAGGAAGAGAAGAAGAAGGAAGAAGAAGAAGAGAAGGAGAAGGAAGAGAAGAAGAAGAAGAAGAACGAAGAGGAGGAGAAGGAAGAGAAGAAGAAGGAAGAGAAGAAGAAGGAAGAGAAGAAGAAGGAAGAGAAGAAGAAGGAAGAGAAGAAGAAGGAAGAGAAGAAGAAGGAAGAGAAGAAGAAGGAAGAGAAGAAGAAGAAGAAGAAGAAGAAGAACGAAGAGGAGGAGAAGGAAGAGAAGAAGAAGGACGAGAAGAAGGACGAGAAGAAAAAGAAAGAGAAGAATGAAGAGAAGGAGAAGAACGAAGAGAAGGAGAGGAAGGAAGAGAAGAAGGAAGAGAAGAACGAAGAGAAGGAAAAGGAGAAGAAGGAAGAGGAGAAAAAGGAAGAGAAGAACGAAGAGAAGAACGAAGAGAAGGAGAAGAACAAAGAGAAAGAGAAGAACAAAGTGAAGGAGAGAAAGGAAGAGAAGAAGAAGGAAGAAAAAAAGAAGGAAGAGGAGAAGAAGGAGAAGAAGGAAGAGAAGAAGGAAGAGAAGAAGAAGGAAGAGAAGAAGAAGGAAGAGAAGAAGAAGGAAGAGAAGAAGAAGGAAGAGAAGAAGAAGGAAGAGAAGAAGAAGGAAGAGAAGAAGGAAGAGAAGGAGAAGAACAAAGAGAAGGAGAAGAAAGAAGAGAAGAAGAAGAACGAAGAGAAGAAGGAAGAGAATAAAAAGGAAGAGAAGAAGAAGGAAGAGAAGAAGGAAGAGAAGGAAAAGAACAAAGAGAAGGAGAAGAAAGAAGAGAACAAGAAGAACAAATAAAAGAAGGAAGAGGAGAAGAAGGAAGAGGAGAAGAAGGAAGAGGAGGAGAAGGAAGAGGAGAAGAAGGAAGAGGAGAAGAAGGAAGAGGAGAAGAAGAAGCAGGAAGAAGGGAAGGAGAAATACAAAGAGAAGAAGAAGAAGAAGAAGAAGAAGAAGAAGAAGAAGAAGAAGAAGATATAGATGAAAGAAGATGAGGAGAAGGACAGGAGAAAGGGAGAGAAGAAGAATGAGTAGAACAGGAAGGACGAGAAGTAGATAGAAGAGAAGAAGCACGAAGAGAAGAAGGATGCCTACGATGAGAAGAAGAAGGAAGAGAAGGAGGAAAAGAAAGAGTAGAAGAAGAAGAACGAGGAGCAGAGGAGAGAAGAAGAGAAGAAGGAAGAAGAGAGGAGGACAGAAGAGAAGCAGACTGACAAGAGGAAAGAGGAAGAGAAGAAGGTAGAAGCGTAGGGGAAAGAAGAGAAGAAGAGGGCAGAACAAAGGAAGGAAGAACAAAAGAAGGTAAAGCAGAAGAAGAAAGAAGAGCAGAAGGAAAGGAAGAAGATGAAAGAGAAAAAGGAGTTACATGTTGAGGCGGAATGAGGAGGAGACGCCTCACGACCAGGGGGCCAGGGGAATCGAGCCCCACGATTGCGTGGCCATTGTCCTTGGCCGCGAGGCGTGCCATTCTCGCCTCCTGAGATAATAATAAAACATTTCTCTCGTTCGCTCCCTTCGCACTACCGAAGGGGCCGCAATCCTCATCGGCCCCACCACATTTTCTTGCGTCGCCCATATCACTGCCTTTTTGCTCCCTTGCCCACACAACTTGTCGCACGCCATCTAACTCAACTACCTGAATTCTTGCATTCTCTTCTTGCGCAGTCTGACAACCACTATTCTCACACTCGCTATCGCTCTCACCACTCTCAGCTAGCAAGCGCACTATTTCTATGCTCTCACCCTTTGTACCACTACTTACTGATACTCGCCGTTCTTGTTCTTGTGGTTGTTCAGACAAAGAGAGTCAGAATGGCCACTGATTTTTCTTGGGGCACCCAGCTTTGACGTGCTCCACACCAGGACAGACGGGGCAGACATGCTGGAAGCGGCATTTCGGTCCCCATGTGCAGTGTCCCAGACCCCATTGTTTACAGGTCGCGTCTTTGCTAGACTGAGGCTTCGGTTTGTCGCCAGACTTCTTGTTCTGGTTTTGGTTGGGAGTACGCACGAACATGAGTGCGCCCAGTCGCAGCGACTTGTGTCCTCTCGCCCACTCTCCCATAGGAACCTGGCATCGAACCGAGAAAGACCACTTCATTACAGACTGTAACGTGTGTGTGGGTAGATAGTCGATGACTTCCTGCCAGTGCTCCATGACGTCGTCTTTGTGCTGAGTGTGGATGGACCCAGTGATGCGGCAAAGCGCTCGTAGAAGTCGTGAGAAAAGCTCGCTCGTCATTGCTCCCTTTGCCGATGTTCGCGTCTCTTGTCCGCACTCCGCCACTCCTTTCGCCGGGAGCAATTCAGTGACTGAGACGCCATAGCCCTTCATTATCCGTCGTAGCGTTTTCGTATTGCACAAGTGTACTTCAGGGATGGTTCTCAGGCCGTACTTATCTAGGATCTTCGCTCCATCTGCCTCATCGTCCGCCAACTTTGCAAGTGCATGCCGCAGACCTGAAGTGCCGCTTTGTTCTTGCTGTATCTCGTCGTCCTCGTCCAGATGCAGTTGGATGCCTCGAAGTCCTCCGTCGTTGGTCTTCAGACGCTTTGCTGAGCGTTCTAGCTGTTCTTTCTGATTGCGGAGTCGTGCAACCTCTCCCTGCAGATCAGAATTCTCTTGAGCCAAAGCTTCGTTGAACGGATCGCCGCCATTGCTTGGCTTGGGGTTGCTGGGTTTAGATCCAGTTTCTGCCTCGATGATTGCATCCCAAGAGGCGTGTCGCATGACCAGTGCCGAGGCCATCGCGCTGGCTTTGAGGGGAACAGTAGAGCCTTGCGCCACATAGCCAGAAGAATGATCGAAGTGCTCCCGGATCAATGCATGCATGCTCGCCGCAGGATACATTGCTTTGAGGGTGTCCGCAACTTGGAGCACCTTAGTCTCATCGTTGAGTGTTGCTGCGCTGAGGATTTGCCGTATGCGATCACTGCTGGTCTTGAAGTTGACTCCCTTGCGTACAGGCGTTTTGACTTTCGAATCCGTCTCGTTGACATCAGCTTTCTTCTCGTTTGGTCGGTTGTAGACTCGCTTGTCATCGTAAATGAATGTTCCCGCTTGGACTTGTAATGGGTCTTCAATGCGCAGTAGAAACTCGTAGATAGTGTGGTCAACTGGGCTGTCAGCAAATGGAAATTTGATATCCCACTCGTCTTGGCCGTTCTTCTTGGTGACGGTGCCGACAGCTCGGATGATTCCGGCTTCCTCCTTGAATCGAATCTTGCACCATCCACCGTCCCAGACTGACGCACATAAAGCTGACACGGTCTTGCCTGGTGTAACCTGCATTGACACAAATCGAGAGATGAAATCGAGACGAATTCTGAGCCAACAATCTAAAAGCGTTGACAGTGTCAAATGGGATGTCTCAAGCGTTCACAGGCGTTCACATAAAGTGGCAAATAAAAGGAAAACTGCAAACAGAAATGGCATTAACAAAAATGCAGGAGAAAATAGCAGCCATAGCGAAATTAATAATAAAGTAACCGCCGGCCAAAAAGAAAGCGGAAAATGAAACATAGCTTCGGCATAACCGATGCTCAGCCGCCAGCTTTGAAAGTTTCTTAATAAAGTTTAACAATCATAAACACGGGCTGTGTTTATCCACATAAGTCTCATGTATCTTGCACAAGACAGTGTCTTCGCTTTCTTCCGGGCCGTGGTGCAGCGCCACCGCGATTCGCATGTACAAATATTGCGGCGTCTCGCAAATCTTGTCGTCGGCGTCTCTAAGAAGGTAGCCTTGCTTGAGCGTGTTGATTCCGAAGTAGTCGAAATTGAGGTCTTTTTCGGGCCTTATCATCGCGTTCAAGGCAGCCTGGTGCTTGTCGGCAAAGACCGAAAAGCTGGGCACCAGCGATAGGCGCAGACGGTCCATCGCGTCCCGGAACGTGGCCGGACAACTTTTTTGGAGGTCGCTAGCAACGATTCTGCCACCGAGCAGTGCATAGTCAGGGTGGTACGAGGCCAACGCCGCACAGCTCGAGGCGGCGAGTCCATCCAATTCGGAGGTCGAGATTCCTTGTCGTATGCCCGCAATTGTTTGTCGGGCCACCTCGACCGCGCTCGCGCCTGGCAGGTCAGTTGCGAGGAGCGAGACGCGGCGAAGCACTTTGTCAAAAAACACGGGATCCAAAGAGCCATCTCTTTTTCGGACTTGCATTTCGCACGTGCTTACATACGGGCACACGAGAAAAAAAATCATTCTCTGCTAAAATGCTGGAAACCGTAGAAAGCAGCCAGCACGGCATCTGTCACCAGTAATTCTCATTTGCATGTAGCAGAGAAAAGCAAATAGAGAAGCCCGTGCCAGACTCTGTTTTGAGACCACCAGATCCGTCCACCCAGGAAGCCTTCTTCTTGTTTGTTCATCACGCCTGATACCCAGATGAGTCCGCAATTTGTCTTTGGTCGGGCCGGCCGAGTCCAGTGCCACTTTGGCCAGGAGGAAACGGCAAGGTACACAGCCGGCCGCAAATAGTAGCGAGTTATCTCTAGAAGAAGTCTGTGAGTCTGCTTGCATGGCTCAATGGATAAAAACAAAGACAGACAAGATTTAATTGTCACAGTTCAAATCACTCTTGCTGCTTCCTATGTTTTCTAGGCACACTTTTTTGTTTATTAATTTTTTTGGGAACATTAAAAAAATTTTACGGGAAAAAGCCATTCTTCTTTTTTTAATCAGACTGTGCGCGTTCGGCGTCGCTCCGTGTGTCCGCGTCATTCGTGACCTTTTGTCGTTTCTTGGCCGGCTTGTGTGTACCGTACCGTCCATCGTGAAGCTGCCTGGCAAAGCAGATGGCCGTGTGGCCCTTGATAGGTTTTTTTGCCGCCGGCCACCATCTTGTGCAGCACATGAACAGATTTCCGCTTCTTCGAGCCATTCTCTGTCACTCTCTTCGATCTGCCCTCGTCTTTCGACAGGAAGAGGCCAAACCTGTTCACTACGTGTTTTAGTCTTGCCTTTGGTGACTTGAAGCGTTTTGCGAACGCTGTCTTGTCCTCTGACCTGATCCCGGCCTGGGCATAGAAGAGGTCGTCACAGGCCCGGCGCCAGACCTTGTCCTTTTCTTGCAGGAGCTCGTCGGGGATGGTCAAGTGCATGGCTGGATCATGGTCGCACTCCTTCACGTCTTTCTCGCACGCGCTGGCATCGAGCTCGCCGAAGCTTGCCTTCCCCAGCGCCAGGCTTACCGTCTTGGCCACCCTCGAACAGTTGAGCTGCATGTTCGTGTGTCGCGAGAATCTGCGTCTGTTCGCTGAGCTCCACGGGTCCCCGAGCGGCCACACGTGCGTCAAGCCTGGGCAGAGCCTTCTCGATCCGCGCAAAGTCCTGCACCAGACCCTTGGTCCCAACTCGGGAAACGTAGGAGAAGAAGCCCGGGTACCGCACGAGCACATTCACCACTCGCTTCTGCATCTCCTCCAGTGTGTGCAAGCCCCTGAATTTCTCCATCTCGTCCTGGCGCCACACCACGTTGTTGTAGGCAGAGCTCTCCCCCCAGTCGATCAGCCGGGTCAGTACCAAGCGCAACAACCGTCTGTCTTTTGCCGATGACGCGGACTGCTGCTCCTCCACTCCTTCCTGTTGCTCTTCCTCCTTGCCTTCCTCTTCCCCTTCCTCCTCGTCCTCTCCTGTTCCATTCCGCATCTCTTTGGCCAAGGCGCGTGACCGGGCCAGCTTCTGTAGTCGCTCCTCCAGCGGCTCCGCCGGGTCGAGAGTGATGATAAAGTCTGTGGACAGCTTCCACCAGCAACCAAAGCCCAGGTCGCGATGGTGCTCAACATCTCGCGCTATCACGCGCAGCTGCAACGAGGTCGGGGTCTCGGAACGATGGACATGGCCGTGCTCGTCTGTGAACTCGGGCCCCGCTCGAGTATTGCCCCTGAGCGCCCAGGCCAGGACAGTGCTCCGCTTGGCGGACTTTGTTATCATCCGGCTCTGCTTCACATTGAAGTTCTGTGCCATGATCTTGAACAGCTGGCAGTGCTGCCAGGCCTTCTCTGCCCGGGGCTGGCCCCCGTCGTAGAATCTCAGGTGGGCCAACCCCCCTTCGCCAAAATAGGCCAGGATTACACGGGGCTCCTCCACGTTACGCGCGCGCAGCAGCATCTGCGCAAGGCCCCTGCCAGTGGGACCGGTCAGTGCCACTCCGCCCTCCCTGTCCGCGCAGTTCAACAGGACGTGATTAAAGCGTGTTTTCGCGTCCACGGCCACCATAACCGCGCTCGACTTGAACATACAGCAGGCCGCTCTGCACTCGCCGTGTCGTTCGTCTGCGCTGTCGATGCAGTTGCAGTTGCCGTCGCGGCACAGCCAGCCGTCGATGTTCGCCAAGCTGCGCTGTTTGGTATTATCTGGTGTCCTGCCGTCTATGATGCGCACGGTCGCACCCTCCATCCATTCGTTGCGTATCTTGTTGTCCTGGGTGTACCGAGCCTTCTGCTCGTCGGTCCAGTTTTCTTTCGGGCCAGCGGGGCTGTTCTGCCTGCACAGCTTCTTCGGGTCCAGTGCTGGTGTGTGATGCGGCGGGGCCTTGCCTTCCTCCACCAGCTTGTCGTAAGCCTTGCGCACTGGCGGGTCGCTCACGAGGTGCGGAAACGTGAGGCCTTCCTTGACTATCGCGTCATAAACAGACTCCAGCACGCGCTGGCTGCGGAAGCACGCCCAGTTGCGCTGGTTCGGGTCCTTGAGGCCTCCCGTCAGCACGTCTAGCCAGCTGGCGTAATCGGGCACGATCTTGAGCCGGCGCTCCAGGGAAGGAAGCACGTAGGTGTAGTGGTGGAACTCGACTTGTGCTTGCACCTGTTCCAGCGTGCTGTTGCGACCCGCGCGTTTGAAGGCGATCCCTTCCTCTGGGTCACAGAACAGGAAATCATGTAGCCTGCTGCACTCTGTCAGGTCCTTGTCCATGATCAGGAGCCGCTCCGCTCGCCCACAGACATCTAGCCAGACCGTGTTGTTTGTGCGCAGCTTGTTTCGGTTGGTCTTCTCGCTCACTGACTGGTCGCAAACCAGTATGAACTCGTCAACCACGCACAGGCCGTACTGTCGAATGAAGGGCAGCCCACCGCTGCCAAGCTCTTTGCTCTGTATCTTCCACAGGGATTCGTACTGGCAGAAGACGATTTTAGACTCGTACAGAGTGTAGTGCGCTTTAGTCGACGCGCTTTTATCGTAGTAAATGACGATATCGTCCAGCATGTCCTGCAGGACACTGATGTTGTTCTCGGCCCTTGTTACCTCCTCCTCCGCCTTGTCCTCGCAGTAACGCTTCAGGTCCTCTGATTGCTGCCACGCGCGGCACTGGAGCCGTAGGCCGCCGCCACCGCTAGTGGCCTGGGCCCGCCGCCCCGTAATCCACAGGATCCTGGCCTGTCGATTCTCTCGGCGCAGCCGGTAGATGTACTCAAAGGCGGTGTAGGTCTTGCCCATCCCCGTCCAAGCATTGAGGCACTGCACGCGGTGCTTATCAAACGAGAGCGGGTGCAGCACACGTCGCCCGCTCTCCGTCACTGCCATGTCGCCCTCTGCGTAGACCCGGTCATTGGCACAGCTGGAGCGGCTAGGTGGCAGCAGGACCGACTCCAAGTCGCCGGGCTGGGCCGTCGTCTGCGCCACGGATCAGCCGATGTCGGTAGGGGGCACGAGGCCGGGCACCGCCACGCGCTGCCCGGTCACTTTCATGTACTTGATGCCCTTCTTGCTTGTCTGCACGCCGGGGTAGTCAGCGTTCTCTCGGAGGTAGGCATTAAGCTCACGCACCACCGCGCCCTTGTCCTCGGGTAGCTTGTTTTCCCGGTCCGCGACAATGACTTCGTCGTGCACTAGGCAGGCGACGTCGCAGCCCTTTTCCTCGAAGAACCTGATGGCAACCTGCATGGTCGTGGCTTCGTACCGCGTGGCCAAGTAATGCACGAAGCGGCCCAGCTTGCCGTAGAGAGTCCCCGAGCGGCCGGGTAAGACCTCCTCAATCTCGCCCTTCTTGTCACAGGCTTTCCAGAGGCGCCCATAGTAGAGCGCCCGAAAACTTAGCGGCCTCTTGGACCGACGCTCGGTAGGCCCGCGTGGTAGGGCGGTCATCGGCAGTAACAGAAGGCCTCAACTTGTAGCCACCGTGCGTGATTTTCAGCATGGCCTCCTTCGCGCCTTCCAAATCCACCTCCAGTTCCTCTTGTACGCGCCTGAGCACCTCTTCGCGTCGCTCCACGTATTCTTGCAGGGCCGAGACCTTGTCGCCCAGGGTTTCGCGGGCACACGGCAGCTCGCGGACCAGGTACCAAAGAAAGAAGGGCACAGAGTTTTTGATGTCGAATTGCCAGTGCCAGTCTTCGAGACACAGCCTGCGCAGGGCCTTGGGCGCGTTCTCGTAGCCCTGGTCTGCGTACAGCCGGCCGCCTTTGCCGTCTTTGCCGTAGGTGTAGGTGACCGCCAGCCCGCCGTCGGCATTGCAGGCCGCGTGCAGTCTCGTCAAGAATTGCTTGTAGGTCGGGACGAGGCGCTTATTCTCCGCCAGCCGGGACAGCTTGGCCGGGTCCCCCGTCTCGAACAGAGTCAACATGGCGCACTTGTACCTACCAGAACAGACATCCAGTAAAAATTTGGGTGGTCGAACAAATTTAGCAAAAAATTTCAAGGGTTTTGCGGACCAAGGGAAATTTTGGCAGCGGTCTAAGTTCCGGCTCAAGGGACTTCTTGGGTTCGCTTGGAACCCAAGTCTGAGCTGGTCACGACCCGACAACTGGTCTGCCGAGGCACGCGCCCCTGGTCCGGCCGGCTCCGGGTCTGGTCGGGCCGGCGCCGGCCTATCGACATTTTTTATAAATTATTTTTTACCGGCCACCGGTGCCACCGGTCACTGGGCGTCACCCCCCCCCCCCCCCTCCAGTGTCGATCCGGGAAGACGACCCCCCCCCCCCCCCCTCCGGTGCCGGTTCTGAGGAAAGGACCCCCCCCCCCTCCGGTGCCGGTTCAGAGGAAAGGACCCCCCCCTCTCCAGTGATAATCCAAGGAAAACGACCCCCACCCCCCCCTTCCCATAGAGTGCATGCACAATGTCGGAGGGAAAGTACACAATGTCGGCGGGAAGGGAGGGGAAAGTAACGGTCTTCCACAATGTCGGCGGGAGGGGGAGAAGGGAAAAGGGAAGGGAAGGGAGGGGGAGCGTGCCGGCGCGTGCCGCGTGCCACCTCGACCTAAGCCAAAGGTAGTAACGGACGGTACCCAACCACCCTCACAACTAACCCAGCCGAGAATCACCAAAGTCCCAAGAAAAAAATGAGGAGAAAATCTGCCACCGATGGTGCCACCGAGGATCCCCGTCCCAAGCGCGCGCGCCGCGTCCTGCCGCGCGGCCGGCTGAGCGCGCTCTCCCCGCCGGCTGGCTACACCCCCGCCCCCTCCGACCCGGACGCAGTGAATAACCGCGCACTCGGACGTCGTCTGGGACGGCGACTGGGGCAATCTGTCACACAAAGCGGCTGAACAGGGCCTGGACACAAACGACCGGCGTCTGCTGCTGGTCTGCGACCCCTATCCGTGGTCCGCGCCGGGCGCTATCCCACTGCAGCCCGAGGAAGCGTCGCTGCTCTCCCTGCTGGACCTCGGCCTGCTCTGTGTGCATATCGACCAGTTCGTGCCTGCCGGCCGGTGCGTACAGGACCTACCACTGGAGCTGCAGACCGGGCACGCGGCGCCCAGGCTGCTGGATCCATACCTACCACCGGTCTTGGCCCAGCTGGTTTGCGACAACCTCCCGACCCCGGGGTTTTACCGTCCTCTCGCCAAGGGAACCCTGGCGGGTCTGCCAGGCAAGCGCCGCGCGGACCTCTCCAGGCTTATCCAAGACAAGCACGATTTTAACTCCTGGCGGAGCTGGTACGACGGCCGCGGGAAAAAGCACGAGGCCCTGGCCAACAACCCCGTCATCCGCAAGGCGGAAGCTAGAAAGGACTGGCTAGAGACACAGCACCCAGGGGCAGAGGACGAACGCCACCTGCGCTACGTTGACACCGCTAGCCGTACCAGGGTCTTGCGCCTCTACCGGCGGTACGAGCGCCTGTACTGGGACGCAGTGGAGGACTGCCTCAACCAGCGCCTGCAGACGGTTTTCCAGCGCCTAGCTAAAAAACTCAGCGCGTTGTAGCGTTCAATAAAAACATATCCTAACCATCTTTTCCTTGCGACTTGGCGCCGTCCACTGCGACACCCCCCCCCCCCCCCCCTAAGACCAGCCGTCGCCAATAGGGGGCGGTGCACCACCCGCCACACCGCTGCGTTTTCTTTGGGCCCCTTATGAGCTACAGCCCCTCCCTGCCCAACCCAAAAGGCTGGACCAGTAAATAGCCGCCGCTTAGCAGTTTAGTAGGAGGTTCCGGTGTCCCACCCGTCCCCTCTTTTTTAACTTCCGGACCAGTCGTCACCTGTCAGACCCTTATAGAGGCGAAGTTCCTACGACTGGTCCAGACTAATTTTTTAGGCGAGGGTTGGCACACCCGTGCGAAATTTGCATCGAATTTTTTAATGGGAAAAGGAACGGTTGGGTAGCACCAGTGTTTGTTTTTTAAAGTACATCCACGGGCCGGACTTCGGTGACAGAGAACACAATGTCTTGAGCCAGCCGTAGGCCCTCGCAGTCTCGATGGAGAACAACGCGGCGTAGCGCGAGCCGCCGTCGAAGAAGAGGCGCCGGCGAAAGTCAAAGCCAAAGGCGTGGCCGTCGTGGACGACGAGGGCCAGCCCGTCGTGACGAGCGAGCAGCTGCGCCAAAGTCGCGGGCCGCTCGGGGCCTAGTAGCACTGGCAGCGCCGAGTGCTTGACGTAGTCACGCAGAGCATCTACCGAGGGAATGTGGGCGCGCCTCCTCGTCTGCGCTGCGAGGCGAATTGAGGACGTTGAAAAGCGCAAAGGGCAAGCATCAGTAATTCTTCTCGTGCCGGAAGCGCTGCTTGACACCAGTGTCGTACTCTGCGCCAGGCCTGATGTCCAGCCCAGTCACGTCGCCCGCCGGCACGAACTCTTGGCCTGGCTTGCAGAGCACCTTGGAGTACACATCGGCACGCCAACGACGCGCGCACTCTGCATCGCCGTCTTCGTCCCTCCAAGTCAGCACGGCAGAAAGGGGCTCCATGGTCCAGCACTCCTCATCTTTCCACAGGACCCAGATGCCAGGCGTCTTCTCGCCGCGGTCCCAGCCGTGCTCTTGCTCTTCTTCTTCGGTAGCTGCTTGTAGCTTGAGGTAGTGGTGCTTCTGGTCAGCCTCGGCCAGTTGCTGCTGCTGCTGCTGCGTCGGTGTCTGTGACTGTAGCTCTGCTGTCCCTGCCACTTCCGCCTCGGCCTGCTGCCTGCTGGCTGCGGGCGTCTCATGCCCGCTGCCGCCTGCTGCTGGCTGTGGCGTCAGCTTCTGTGACTGCAGCTCCACCTTCACTACCACTTCCGCCTCGGCCTGCTGCCTGCTGGCTGCGGGCATCTCATGCCCGCTGCCGCCTGCTGCTGGCTGTGGCGTCAGCTTCTGTGACTGCCGCTCCACCTTCACTTCCACTTTCGCCTCGGCCTGCTGCTTGCTGGCTGTGGGCGTCTCATGCCCGCTGCCGCCTGCTGCTACCTGTGGCGTCAGTTTCCGTGACTGTAGCTCCAGCTTGCGTCGCTAGAGACGAGCGCGGTTTCGTAAGTTCATCTTCCGTCTCTTGCCAGCTGTAGTGGTGTCCAGTACCGGGACAGCGACTGTCGATGTTGGTCCTGTCACTGCTGACATGGCTGAGGGTTGCTCCTGGTTTGTCTTGGGTGAAGGCCCTGATCTGAATTGTGAGGGCGCCTCGGGCGTGTGGCCACGGGCGCGCGGTGGGGGGGGGGGGGACGCCCCCGTGACCACGGGCGCGCGGTGGGGGGGGGGGGGCAGCACACAGCGCAGTGGGCCCGGCTCCACTACCAAAATTTTTTTATTGCAGATTCTGATAGCGCGTGGACTGAACAGTCGAATGCCACTTTTCCCGACTTGAAAGGACCACGATCGAATGCAGGGGAAAGCCGCAAAGTTTGGCCGCCAAAAAACCCAGAATCCTCACACCGGAAAAATCAGGTGTTTCCTGCCACCCTACGCCACCCGACGTGATACGGCCGAAACAGGCAACATACAGGGACATTTCGGCATTGCCAAAATCGCACCCACTATTGCCTTTTTGCACAGGTGGCACCGGTGACCGCAAAAATGCATATAACTCCGCTGGTGGCACCACCGACTGTAATTACCCTAGTTGTGGATGTGGATAACCAAATGCCACTTTTACCTGCGCGGACAGGGTACAAAAAAGGCAATAGATTATCCCACGAGGGCAAAAATAGCATTTTGTTTTATCAGGCCTAACGACAATTGATTTAAACTTATTTACATGTACATACATACATATAATTAAAGAGAAAGAAGCGAGACGAAAGAAAAAATACCAAAAAGAGACAACAAAGAAGAAAGAAGAAAAAGAAGAAAGAAAGAAGAAAGAATAAATAAGAAACAGTGAAGAATTAAGAAAGAAGGAAAGAAAGAAGAAGCAAAAGGAGCAATGTAAACACCTTCGCCAAGGACGTGAGGAGTAGTTCACCCAAGTCATCGCCATCCCACAGTTGTATGTGCTCAGTGGAAGAGAACAGCAGAATAGAAACATCTGATGGTATATGATGTTTGTAGATCATTACATGCTCAGGCTAGCATTTCTATCCTTCGAAGTGCTAGCAACAAGAAAAACAAAGGAGTTTAGAGGGGGTGTCTTTTGTAGCAGCAATACTAAGCGATGCAATGCAAACGTATTTTTCTTTTGATATGTATAGTGTCCCCAAGACTTGTACATTGCATTGTGAGCAAAAGTACAGAGGCAGAGAGCTTGTTGGGTTAAACTTTGATGTGGCAGTAGAAAGGGAGGGTTAATCACGTCTCCACCCTTCCTTCTGGCAGCACCAAGTCGAAAACGATTAGCCCCCGGGCCGGCACCACTATCTGGTGCGTAACGGCTCGATTAGCCCATTTTGGGCTAATTTAGCCCGAAATAGAACCCGTGTAGAACGGGCCTTAGAATTCTTTCTTTCTTCTTTTTTTAATGAGAACAAAATTCTTCTGTACTACTATAGGTACCACTATAGCACACTTATCTTTATATTCATATACATAAATTTAGCCCATTTCGCCATATTTCGCTCTCCTATTAATTAACAAAAGCGAGCAAAACTAGAAAATCACACTTTTTCGCAAACTATTAATACTAGGCCTCCTTATCCCCCTTTTCTTATTCTTTCTCGGTGTGCTGAGCCCCCTTATCTTTTTCCAAAAAAAAAATGCTCTGTATTGAAAGTTTGTAAATAAAAGAATAGAAAAAAAAACACACACACAAAGTTCCAGATAATATACGAGTGGGAATTGAACCCGCGACTCAGAAAACCGAGTGTGAGCACCATTCCCATTCATCTATCAGCACTTCTGCGTACCCATTTGCAATAAGCACACTTATAATAATATTCACATCCGACTTGAGAGAACATCTGGAAAAAAGGTGAAGTAAGAGCAACCGATGAAAAAAGGAAAAAATAATTATCAGCAACCACATGCTTTCGCAATCTCGCATCTGCCACCTATTTCATTTTCAGGGAAGCAGGCAATCTCGCATCTGCCACGGATTTCTTTTTCAGGGAAGTAGTGATGAGTAGTGAAGAAGAAGTTGATAGGGAAGAAGGAAAGGATTGGATGGAATATTATGAAGATATTCCAGAATCAAAAGTATTGAGGTCTAAAATATATGTTGAAAATAGGATTGAATCAATCAATCAAAAAATAACTGAATTACATAAACAGAAGGAGGATTATGAGGAACGACTTAATGCTATAGATGATAGGCTATCAATAATTGAAGAGAGCAATAAGAGAAAGGAATCTATCAAAAAAATGAAACCAAAGAGAAAGCGAGATGAGGAGAATAAAAAGAAAGAATTAAGACTTCTTGAAAGTTGGTTAGCTACAAGAAAGCAACCACTTAGCGAGAGGGATGAAATGTATGCAAGGAACCAAATTGATGTAGGTAAGACTTTTGAAAACATAATTGAAGCATACAATAAACATTTGAAAGACGTTCAAGAACGAATGAGGATTGCAGAAGAAAACAGGAATAGCATCAATAACTGAGTTGTCTTGTTTGTGTTGTGTGGTGTCTGCCTACCCGCTCACCTCTCCTAAATCAACACGACACACACACACACATAAGACAATATAATGCATTTTGTTTTTTACTACTTAAAAAAAAAAATATTAGTAAAAAAGCACATGATTGACATATAAATAATTAGAACGGCTATCGGGCACTACCCACATATGTGTTTTGTGCTTTTTGATGTGTGGGTAGGCGATGCCTCCGAAGAAGAAGACCACCGCTCCCGAAGCCGAACCTGCTCCTGAGCCAATCAACGAGCCAGAGCCTGAACAAGCACCAACCCCTACCCAAGCCACTACCGATGGAGAAGTTCCAGCCGACCAGAAGCATCAGGCGGAAGCAGAGGGCAAGCAAGGCAATGCATCTCCGGAAAATCTTCTTACCAAAATCAGCAAGAAGAAATCAAGGCCTGCTTCAAAATACAAGGAATTGTTGAGGTTTATGTTGAGGTAAAAGAAGGTGATACTCCTAATATAATCCACAACCGCCAAGATGGGAAAAAACCCGATTGAATGCTACTTTGATGGATGCACCTGGGGAAGAGGATGTCTATTATATGGCAAAGGGAAATGATGGAGTTTTGAGGGTCTTTCATTCTTGGTCGGCTCTAAAAAATTATTACATCCACGAAAAAGTACCTATCTATATTAAGTATTGCGAGAACAATATCTAATTAAAAGAATTGTAAGGTGCAAAATCAAAAGAAACATTTTACAAATCTAAGATAACATTCTTTTTTCTTTCGCGTGTTCCAGTGCGAACATTTGAAGGATTAATGTCTTCTCTGTTCAGTAAATGCTTTGTTTGTTTTTCTTTTGTTAATTTTTTTAATTCTTTATTAATATCAGTCTGTTCCTCTTCATCATTTGCCTTGGTTTTTAATAAATGTCGGGGCGATACTATATCATCATTTGCTAATATAATCCGGTAGCCCCTACGGCCTTTGACTACGAATGTCCGCCTACTCCAAGTCTTTCCACCTTTCTCCAAAATATGTTTCTCATTAAGTTTTCTAACTTTGTCTCCCTCT
Source organism: Paulinella micropora (assembly GCA_019918135.1). Taxonomy (NCBI): domain Eukaryota; phylum Cercozoa; class Imbricatea; order Euglyphida; family Paulinellidae; genus Paulinella; species Paulinella micropora. The sequence continues at coordinate 137,672 of WBZZ01006397.1, read as the reverse complement.
TTAAAATCAAATAAATTCTTATCCACATAATGTTCTTGCTTGTTAGTATCAGTGCCGTTAAACACTTCAATCGGTGAGGCTTTAATTGTTGAGTGCTTCTTTTTGTTATAATAATAAACCACATCTTCAATGTAATTTATCCAATCAAAGTTACCATTATAAGCCCATATAATATGGAGTTGTTCTCGTAGAGTTCTTACAAATCTATCAACAATACCTAATGAATTATGGTCTCCCACTTCAACCTTAAAATGATTAATACCATTATTATCAATCCATTCTCCAACCGCTCCCTTAAATTCACCCCCGCTGTCTGAGATGAATGCCTTGGGCTTTGGTAGTTTTTTAAGTGCTTCTAAGACCGTAGTTGAAAACTTATTTTTTATTGGGATGGCGTAAGCATACCGACTATGAATATCAATCCAAATCAAAGCAAAATTACAATTTTTATTTTTTGTTGCGACTTTTGTCATATCCATTAAATCAATATTTACCATATCTAAAACTTTATCTGCTCATATTGTTGTGCCCCTTGTTCTGGGCTTTGTCTGCCGAAATATTTCCTGTGCTGTATCTTTTTTTTTCTTCCTCTGTTGGTTCGCCTTTCGGAGTATCTTCTAGTTGCGTATCCTTATCCTGTGCATTAATATTAGCAGTCGTATGTTTGTTGTCCATTAGAATTTAAGAAATACTTTATCTGCTTCCTTACTTTTTTCTTTATTCTTTGGTGTATTATTATATACATTAACTGATATTTTTTCACTTCGTTTTTTACAACCTCGCTGTTTTCCGCCTGTTGTTTCATAATCTTCGCTTTCTTCACTCTCACTTTCTTCTTCTCTGTCATTCTCTTGCTTCATGGGTGGTGATGCTTTCTTTGCGGTTTTCTTCTTAGGCTTTTTAGCATTCTTTTTAATCTTTCTAAGCATATGATTAGCAATAACCTCAGACATATCAATTCCGCTGTCGCTGTCGCTTTCGTCTTCTACGATTTCGGGTTTTGCCAGTATTTCCTTAGCAACACTTAACTCAGCATCAGTTTCAATTATTTCATCTATGGTCTTATCTTTCAGTTCCTCCTTCTTGCGGAGCCGTTCGCGAGCCCAATCGTCCTTTCGCCGTTCAGCATTTTCTCTATTTGCTTGAACAGCCTTCTTCCAATTTTCCTTTGATGCTTCCTTTGACTTCATAATTTAAATATGCTTTTAATCTTTGTTGCTTCCTATAATTAATGTATTCCTATATATATATTAATTATTTAATAAATATATATAATGTCGCAATATAAATCCTTACTAGGCCTTAATGAGTTGGCTGTTAGTTTAAATATACTTAACTTAGACTTAACCAATACCAACATAGTGGGCTTAAACACAGACAGAGTGCCAGAAGATGCAGACCCCGTAAATCTTTATTACACTGACGACCGATTTGATACAAGGTTATCCAGCAAATCAACAACCGACATCAAAGAAGGAAAAAATTTATACTATACAGAGCAACGAGTAAGGGACAACGACGAAGTCAAAGCCTCAACTCAACACCGCTCTAATACTTCTAATCCGCACCAAACCAGTTTATATAATTTGATAGACACAAACATATTTGCACAAGCGAGCGGACAATACTTAACTTACAACGATGTAGAAGGCGAATGGAAGAATACTGCCCTTGGTTCAATTGATACACTTTCAGATGTGGTTATAACCACGCCGATAACGATGAATAGTTATCTCACGTATAATTCAATAAACTGGGTAAATAAAACATTTCCGATAAATGTGGATGAATTCGGCAATATTAGTATGGGAAGGAAGAAAAAAACAGGAGTTAATTTACTAAATACCAACGATGTTGATGAATGGATATTTGAGCATCAAGATAATAATGATAAAGTTTCAGCGAGTGGAAGCATAGATAGCCACAGCGATGTGACAATATCAGGCTTCCCAGCAGATAATCAATTACTCGTTTATAGCACGGGGCAATGGAGAAACACCACACCACCCTTTCTTAGATTAGACGGCACTGCTAGTATGACGGGGGCGCTAAATATGGGCGGTTATGCTATTTCGGGGGCTTCTACGTATAATGGAATTAATCTCGCTAATCTCGCAGTTGATGGTTCGGTGGTTAAACTAACAGGAGACCAAACCATAGCGGGTATTAAGACATTTAGCAGTTTAATAAATGCGAGTGCTGGTCTTGATATGAAAAGTCAAAGCATAACAAATGTTAATCTTGTTGATGGTGTGGATGTTTCTGTCCTTGATACTTCGGTGGTTAAACTAACAGGAGACCAAACCATAGCAGGGAATAAAAAATTTACATCAACTTTAGAAGTAAGTGGTTCGTCCAATCCTACTTCTTTTGATGGTATTGGCATTGCCTTTGATACAAAAATAGGAATGATTGCGGCACAAAAAACAGCAACAGCGACTTGGTATCCGATACAAATAACTGGTTCGTATGTAGAGTTATATTCAGGTAATACTTTAATCGTAACCGCAACTGGAACAACATTAAGTTTGAATAACAAAAAAATAACAAACTTAGCCGACCCTTCCGCTTCAACAGATGGAGCAAATAAAAGTTATGTTGATACAAAAGACGGGCAAATGTGAAACTAACAGGAAACCAAACCATATCAGGAATTAAGACATATAGCAGTGGTGTGGAAAGTACTGGAAATTCAATCAATTGAACAACAAAGGGCACATTTATCGTTTTCAATTCTACAAGTAATATCGGTTCTATTGCTAGTTTGGATATGAAAACTGCAACATATTACAACTTTGACATTTCTGCGAAAAAAATAAGTTTTATTATTGACGGAACGATTGTTTCGTGGTTTAATGCTACTGGCTTAGATTGTAATAGTAGTAGGATTGTTAATCTAGGAGCACCACAAAATGCGAATGAAGCGGTAAATAGGCAATATCTGGATGACAATTGTGTGAAACTAACAACAGACCAAACCATAACAGGAAGTAAAACATTTAATGGGGCAAGCACTACGATAAAATATCTAACTTTAACGAACAACGCCGATTTTAATAATCAAACTATCACTAATGGTGGAAATATAACATATAATGGGGCGAGGATATTAAACTAAAATGGAGGAGATATATTCTTTTCACAGACATCAGGTGATTATCAATATTTCTTATTTACTTTAAATACTGCTACAAGTGGAACCGCGAACCAACGAGGTTATGTATTTACGAATGTAGCATTTGATGCAAAAGGGGCGGGACTTTATATTTCAAAACTTTTGGATAATAAAAGTGCTTCGTCTGACATTGTCCGTTTTAGCAATGCTGGCGGTATGCAGTTTTATGGTGCTTTGGATATGAACTCAAACAACACAACAAGTGCTGGAATAATAACGGGAACTACATTAACGACAACTGATGGTATGACTACAACAACATTAACAACGAGCGACAAAATAACAACAGCATCAGGTATGCCAATAATCATAGGCAATACAACGAAAGGAATAGGAACAACAGCGGGTTTAGAACTGTATGGGACTTAATAATACAACTGGAGCACATATGCAGGCTATTACAACAGAAGATATATATCCTACTTTTCAACTAACTGATTTAAGTCATAATAACATAAATATGACCTTTGATGCGTATTTAGATGCTGGCGGATGGAAATCAAGTTATGCGAGTTCTAATTTTCTAATTAGTAAATGGAATAATAAACTTAGATTTTTGTATGATAGCGGGAAAAGTGTGGGGGTTGCTGTTCCTTGGTCTCTCGCTCTGGAACTTGACACATCGGGCTTAGTAACAACGAAGGCAATAACAGCAAGTGGAGCGATAACGGCAAATGCGGGTATATCAACAACAACGGCAACCGCGAGTGGATTAATAACGGCAAATGCAGGTATATCAACAACCACATTAACAACGAGCGACAAAATAACAACAGCGCTAGGCAAACCGATAATCATAGGCAACTCAACAAAAGGGATAGGAGCAACGGCAGGTTTAGAATTATACGAAACGGCGAGTAATGTCGCAGGAGCACATATACAGGCAAGAACTTCAACAGACATCTATCCAGTTTTTCAACAACTAAACTGGTCGCATGATAATGTCAATTTAAGTTTTGATGCTTATTTTGATGGCACGAACTGGAAATCAAGCCACAGCGGTTCAAACTTTCTAATTCAAAAAGGTGGAAAACTCGCTTTTTATTATAATTCAGGAACAACGGTGGGAAACAATATATCTTACACTGAGGCGATGAACATTAATACGTCGGGAGATTTAAGCATCAAAACAGCATCCAGCGGATTTTTAACATTAAGAAAAAGACAAGTTCTACTTACGACCCACAAATATATATGAAATCAGGAGGATATTCAAATTATGTCACAATCTGCTCGTCTCAAGGAATTCTACATGCTTGGACAACTTCAAACTCTTCAGGTGAGCCGTCTGGCAGTTATAATTATGCTCCACTTAATGGTGCTTGGACAAACTCATCTGACAGGAGGCTAAAATCAGATATTAAAACATTAGACTGCGGGGATTGTTGTGAGAAACTAATGAACATAAATTGTTGTTCATATTATTTGAAATCAGACGAAAAGAAAGAACAAAAGAACCACGGATTTATTGCTGATGAAGTTAAAAAAATATTTCCTGAATTTGTATCTGAAAGTGGAATGAAAGCAGATGATGGAAATGGAAATCTTGAAGGCATAACATATACAAGTTTTATACCAATATTAGTCAGTGCTTTTCAACACATGGCGGAAAAGGTAGTTAATTTAGAAAAAGAAAATAAACTTTTACTTAATATACTACAAGACCAAACCAACCAATTGGCAGAAATACGAGCAGTCGTTTTTTCAAATGTCCAATAATACAACTAGACTTCACAGCCCACCGCCTATTATGGATATGGATGGCGAACTAACTCCAGAATTAAAGTCTCGTGTTCTTGAAGTAGAACTAAAGACTGAGGAAAAAAAATAGAGCACGAATTGGAAGATAACTGGAATTGTTGTTGTATAAAAAACAGACCAACTGACAGCCGACTTATTAAATACTTATTTCAAATGGGTATCATTATTGCCATTATAACCCTTTGTATCGTGAGGCTATCTGAAAAGAACTTACCTTGTGAGGTTGCTAATACTTATGTCGGAATTTTGATTTTACTCATAGGAATTTGCCTTCCATCACCTTCTAGTTCAAAGAAGTGAGCATTCATATAAGTGTATTTTATACCAAGAATCATCACTACCCGAACACATTAAAGGAATGGCTTCATCAAAACTAACACACCAATCACTCATAGGCTTATACACACATTTAAATTTAGTTTCTATTCTTGCTTTATACAAACACACGCATCTCGTTTTGTTTGATTTGCTCTGCTATAAAAGTCGCAGGCAGTTCGCGAAAATATTTTTGTTATTAAAAAGTTTATCATCAGTAATATAATCATGGCTGACTATAAATACCAAAAGATTGCTTTTCTAAGCAATGATTTTGTGGGTAAATCATTCAACAAGAACATTCAAATGTCTTTCACACCTACCAAAATGAATGTAAAATTTATTAGATTGTTTTTCTAAGCAATGATTTTGTGGGTAAATCATTCAACAAGAACATTCAAATGTCTTTCACACCTACCAAAATGAATGTAAAATTTATTCACTACTATAACGACCAAACTGAGACAAAAACCAGAATTCTTTACATGGATAGAATTGGAATTATTGGCACATTCTCCGACAGCACCACAGCAAACATTTCAAACCTTAGTTATAATTTGGGTGTCGTTGGATGGACGGACGGACAACATACATTTAAAGTCCTTGAAATTGACAGCGGAAATATTGACATAGGAAATTTAGCGGGAAGAATGGTTGTGTGTTTAGAGTTTCTCGCTTAGAGTATAGGATACAAAAAATCAATAATGTCAAGGTGAAGCCAGTGAAGCAGGAAGGCGAAGGAAACAAAAAAGCCAAGGGCTATAAGTTATTTAACGAACCTTACGCAAACATATTTCTACTTGCCCGTAAGAAGAGCGGGAAAACAACATCACTCTTTGAAATACTGAAACGGACTACAGACAGAAAAACCCGTATTGTCATTATTGCTTCAACAATACACAAGGACTACATTTATAAAGCAATGGTAAAGCACTTTAAGAACAGGGGAAACCCGATGGCTGTATATACCTTCTCAAATCAGATGGTGTGAATGTCATTGATTATGAGTTAGACAAAGATCTCCATCAAGATGGAGATATGCACGAAGGTGAAATTAAACAGGACGATAAAGAACCGATGGAGAAACCGCAATTCTTATATTTTGGAAAAGAAAAGAAACAGATAAAGGAGGCACCAAAAGAGAGACCAAGTAAGTATATTTCTCCAGAGGTTGTTTTTGTTTTGGATGATTTAGGGAGCGGTTTAAGAGACAAGTCCGTAAGCGATTTATTAAAAAAGAACAGACACTATAAAAGTAAGGTGATTATGTCAAGCCAGTATCTGAACTACCTACGGCCAGAAGCCATTAAGCAGTTAGATTATTTATTAATCTTTCCAGGCCAGTCTCAGGACAAAATGGAACTCGTGTATAAGCACTTAGACTTATCTTTTGATTTTGATTACTTTCTTCAAAAGTATCACGAAGCAACAAAGGGACGATTGAATTTTCTTTATGTATCAAGTGTTGATGATGAATTACGGAAGAATTTCTCATTAAAATTTTTATAAAAAATGTCTTAAATAATTATTATTTTACTTATTATAATGGTAGTAAAAACATCTCGTGTTCAAGTCATTCCAACAATCGGCAAACGAACAATTAACTCAAGCACAAATATGGCTGGAGGTAAAAAGAAGACTGGACGGAAGAAGGGCAAGGGGCAGGCTAGCGGAAAAATTAACTGGCAAAAAGTGGGAAAAACAGCCTTGGCTGTGAATAAGTTCCTTCGCGATAACAAAGTAATCTCTAGAACTGCTGGAGCCTTAAGCAGTATTGGAGTGCCTTATGCTGGGTCTGTCCAAGCCACCGCTTCAAAACTTGGTTATGGTAAGCGAAAGCAGAGAGGATGTGGTGCTCTTAAGTTTTAAATAATATTTATGAGCATCGCTTTCATTCGCTACGCTCATTTTTGCTTGCTCATAAACATCGTAAAACATATTAATTTTTTTTACAAAATAAAAAACGATAGGTTAGAATAAGAGGGAGTGCGGTGGCACGAATCGCAATTCTAAACTATCTATAGAATGGTAGTCAAGAAAGCGAAGAAACAGAAATTAAGACCACCGCGGGTTTATAGAAACAAAAGCGGGAAGCCGTATATTATCCAGAAGGGCAAAAAATATTATCTTAATTTTGGTAAGAAAACAAATGATATGAGCACATTTCAAATCGTTAAACTTTTTATGAAATACTTAAACAATAAGCCACGCGAGCGTGGCGATACTCCAAAAGCAAAGAAAAAAGCAAAGAAGGAGGATTTAAGAAAAGTCCAGAGCCTGTCAGAGATTGAACAAAATACGAGAACAGCCATTAATGACCACTTAGACAAACTCAGAAAGGAAAAGTATGAAGGCATTGAGGCTATAGAAAAAAAGATAAGATAGCAAGGGAGGATTTAGACGAGGAGAAGAAGAGGCTAGAAAGAAAAATCAAAGCAGATACTAAGGAACTAAATGAAGTAATGAATAGGGATCATAAAAGACAACTGGCGGAGATTAAGGAAAGACAGGAAGAAAAAGCTAGGGAACAGAAGAAGGAACAACGACTTATTCAGGAACTACAGGCAGAACAACGACATAGACAGGGATTATTGACTGCTCCAGTTGCACAGCCGATTATAGCGAAACCGAATCCCCCTTCAACTATAAATAAACCAAAGAAAACCGCAACTACATCTTCCCCAAAAATAACTGATATAACTGACAAAGTAAATAAACAAGAAAAAGATTTGGAAGATGAAAAGAGACGAAGAATTATTGATGAAATGTTCTCTGAGAAAACGAGAAAAAACGTGTCAAAAAAATGAAAAATAATACAATAATAAATCACCTTAAAAAAGCAGGCATTAATATCCCTATAATAAAAAACAAAGGTTCAAACGACTACGCCACTAGTTTAAAGAGATGGTTATACACACAAAAAATCACTGAAAACATATCATCGGCAGAAGATGGATGGGATAAACTAAAACAATTTACAACAAAAATGATTGCTAAAAATGAAAGCAAAAAGAATGAAGAAAAAAAAACTCCTGTAAATAGCACTCTATCGCCAATAGACCCACCACGTTTTGAAAATTCTCCAGATGCTAAACAACTTATATTTGAAATGACAAATCCACAACCAGCGGAGACACAACCGACAGATGTAGCACCACCCCCGAGCATAAGTTCTGCGGAGCCACAGCCAGAGACAACCATACCCCCGAGCGTCGCGGAGACGCCAGAGCAAGTCCCCTTACAAGGAGAGGGTCGCGGTTTAATGACTAATGAAATAGATGATATAATGAAAAAATATGGATGGTATCTCGGAGCGATAGCCAGTGATGAAATCAACAAGTTGAAGCCAGGAAGCAGAAAGCGATACGGATTTATTATGAATTTGGACAATTACAACCAAGTGGGGTCTCATTGGATTGCTGTATGGATAAGTCTAGATAAAGACAGGAGTGTTGAAGTGTATGACCCCTTAGCACTTTATGAGCCAACAGAAGACTTCCAACAACAAATGAAACAACTAATAGACAAAAGCCACCCAAGCACATACCTGCTTATGCAGGTTAATCAAGTAAAACAACAATCAAACACCTCAGACACGTGCGGTTGGCATAGTATGAGATTTTTAATGGAGCGGGCGAAAGGAGTGCGATTTAAATTCGCCAGTGGATACACAGACTTAAAAGAAGAAGAAGCGGAGAAATTAAAAGCACAGAATGGGTATGGTTTTGACACCTTTTTATGAGCATCGCTTTCATTCGCTACGCTCATTTTCGCTTGCTCATAAAAGAATAATATTTTTATAAAAGATATTCGTAAATCCACACTCTCATTCGTTTCACTCATTTTCGTGTGTTTTACAAATATCGTATCCCATTTAATTTTTTCCAAAATAAAAAACGATGTTTTAGAATAAGCGAGAGTGAAACGAAAGCGCTATTCTAAAATATCTATATCATGGACTATAAGAGAGGAAGAAGTTCGGGTATCTATTACATAAATAGCAAAAACCGAATAACAGGCACAGACAGCGACTTTACACACACGAAGTCAATATGAAGGGGCTAGACAATCCCACACATTGTAAAATACTTCATATATATGTGCCGAAGTCGTATTACTCTGTGGCTTCACCATATAATACTTTTACTCTTAGCGAAGACGGGTATGAGGCTTTAATTACGATACCTGAGGGAAACTACACAATGAACAATCTAAAAAATAAGTTGTCGGAGGTACTGACGACGGAAAGTCCAAATGACTATACTTATGTTGTCTCAAGCAACAATACAAACACAGAAGCGGAGGATGGTAAATTAACATTCAGTGTGTCAGAGAATAAGGGAATTCAACCGCGGTTTATATTTGATGATGATACCCGTATTCACGAGGTTATGGGGTTTGATAGAAATTCAACATATTTCTTTGCTAATAATTTTGTTAAATCACCAAATGTAATTATTCTAACTGGCGAAAAGACTTTATACCTTCAATCGGACTTAGTTGGCGAAGGAGATAGGTCATTTTCGTCTGTAAGATAAAACCTATATACATTATTTGAACTGGTGGATAATTTTTTACCATACTCTGACCCACTTCCGTCGTATATAATGGCTCCAAATGGAATTTCATTCGCCGTGTATATTTCTTGTAGCACGTGATTATCAAGCAATAAATCTTAATGGTTTGGGTATCGTTATGACTTTATTGATTTATCGTGAAACTAATTATTTTAGTTTATTTAATTCATTCTTCAATTTGCTGAAATCGCGGTAGGGTAATTTTAGAATTATTTATTTTTTTCCTATGCTATTATATATTCTCGTGAATTATTTAAGTATCTCAAAAGTTTTGAGATTTGCTACGTCAAAAACAAACAAAAAAATGCCTGTCCAATACGGAGGAGAATTAGTCCATCAGACTAAGGAACTACTCACTGGTAAGTATGAATTAAGCAAACTTACCACCCGTGAAGGCTCGCAACCTGTCGCGCTTACTACTGCTGGTGGTATGGAAAACACATTTGAAATTCCTACTCGTCCTTTGAACCTTGCGAGGAGTGTGTTGCGATTTACTTACACTCCGTATGGTGCGGGTGGTGCGGGTCGCTACAATCGTATCTATATGGATTGTCTGTCTATGATTAAAACTATTGAATTGCGAAGCCGAAGCGGGCAGTATCTGTGTAATCTTCAACATGTGGGGAACTACACTAAGGTGATATGGAAACCAGAAATGAAGTATGAAAAATTTATGGCACCTGAAAATCATGGTGCTGGTTTGCTAGCGGTGCTATGCTTCAAAAGTGTAATGCAGGAAAAGTTGAAATTGGAACCGTAGCAGAAAGAAAGGCAATTCTGATGCGGCAGATATAGCAAATCTTAAGGCTGCAGTTCAAGCAAACTACAAAGTGCCTCTTGTTAATGCCCGTCGCCACGGTGATACCGCTCTCGCAGATAGCACTGCTGGAAATTATAGTTTGGTAAATGTTCCTTTTGAGGAGGCTAAGTATTTTGAAGGCGGTGGTGATAATACCGCCACACCTGTTATTAATGTTAAGTTTCCTTTGGGTATGCTGTTTGGCACTATTTTTGAACTGGATAAGACTATTGGATTTAATGAAATTTTGGATTTGCGGATTGTGTGGGCTGAAACCAACCGCTCTTCATTCTATGGCACTAATGTAAGTTCTATTTCAACTGGTGCTGCCGCTACGACCTCTGGTGCTATCGTCTCTAACCTAAATCTATTCCTTGCTGTTGAGACTGACCCGAATGTCATCCTCGGTGTCCAGCAAAAGTTTGCGGGTGAAGGCTTTCCATTTAAGATTGAGTATCCTATCGCTTGGAAGCAGAGCCTCTCAACACAAAGTCAAAATTATGTTATTAAGATGAATCGCTCGCAGGGTGAAAGAATTCGTCGTATTTATACTTCAGCCTTTCATTTCACTGAGAGTGCTAATACTTCTTTTTGATAATGACAACAGGGGAGATGCTAAAATTATTAGTTATTATACAACACTTGATGGGACACGCCTTCAACAATTTGACATTGACACATCTGAGAATGAAGACTATATGATTTTGAAGGATAAGTTGAAGGGAAGTGCTATCCTAAACAGCGATGTCTATCACTACAACTGGTTCCACGTAGATACTTGGGACAATAACCGCCCGCTATGCGATAAGGACACCGACTGCTATGAGGTGAGCGGTTTGAGCCTAGACACTGAACGACGATATGAATTCGTTTCAAATACGAATGCTAATGCGAGCGGTGCAGGCGTAACTAATCTTAACCATTACACATTCGCCATTCTTCATCGAAGTGTGCTTGTTAAGGGAATTGAAATCCTTACGTCTTAGATATTTATCAACTACACTCTCATTCGCTTCGCTCATTCTCGTTTGTTGATAAACATCGTAAAAGAAAAAAATAAAGAAGAAAAGTAAATTATTTATTTTTTGGTATTTAAAAAAAAGATATTTTATAATAAGCGTGAGTGAAACGAGAGCGCAATTATAAAATAGCAATGTCTCATCAGAGAAACTTAATCGCACAAAATCCAGACGGAGAATTTATAAACGTTAGTGTTGGATATGATGGTAATATTGAAACAAATAATTCAAAAACCGCTTTTGGCGAAGCAGTAGTAGGTCAATTAACACCAGTTTTACAAAAAATCTTTCCATATACCATTAATACTAGGATATGGACAAAAACAGAAACAAAATCGTCTGTGTCATTTTTGAATAATATGGCTGAATTGAAAACTCAAGCGAATGCAACGGCAGATGCTAGACTGGTAAGTAAAAGGAGAATAAAATATAGAACTGGAATGGGTGTCCTAGCCCGCTTTACTGCTCTATGGACGACGGATGATACAAAAGATTACTATTCATTTATTGGAACAGGAAATGATCTCGTTGATGGATTTTATTTTTACAAAAATCAAGCAGGAATGAATATCGCGCATTGTACAGGAGGTGGTGTAGATTATATAGACCAAGTAGATTGGGACGACCCTTGCGATGGAAATTATGCTATGCCAAACTTAGACTGGAGCAAAGGAAATGTATTTCAAATTCAATTTCAATATTTAGGTTTTGGTGCTATTAAGTTTTATATTGAAAATCCAATAACAGGATTATTTCAATTAGCTCATATGATTGAGTATGCGAATGCTAATACTGGTGTAAGCCTGCGAAATACAACATTACCTTTTACAGCAGTAATGATAAATGATGCAGCGATTGGAATACAAACTCTTAAAACAGCGAGTGCCAGTTTATTCATTGAGGGAACTAATACTATTAATACCAGCATAACAAACGAAGTGGAAGGAAGTAAAGCAGCAAACACCACTGAAAGTCCTATTATTAGTATAAGAAACAAAGCGGTATTTGATGCGGGCGGTGCTAATTTAACAAATTATTCAAATGTTTATCCAACTTTGATAAGTATTACAAATGAAGATACTAAGTCGAATGTTGTCAGAATGGTATTAAATGGAACACTAACTGGAGCAGGTTTTGCAGATGTTGATTCTAAGTATTCAATTGTAGATACTGACACAAAGGCGAGTGCTATCGCGAACGGAACAACAATTTTTAAACTATATGTAAATTCTCAATCAACTCAACAAATCAATCTTAGAAGTTATGATATATACCTATCGCCGAGTGATGTATTAACTTTTACGCAGAAGTCTGTCTCTGCTGGTGGAGGAGGAAATGTCAATATTATCGCTAACTTCGTAGAAGACCAATAGATATTTATGAGCATCGCTTTCATTTCATTTTCGCTTGCTCATAAACATCGTTTAAAAGTGAAGTAAATAATTAAAAAAATAAACGGGAGGCGATGTTCGTAAAACACACGGGAGCGTTAGCGGGAGTGTGGATTTACGAATATCAGAGATATTTTTTTACCGCATCTTTATTATTAAAATAAGGTTGTTGAATTAAATATTCAAGGTATGGTTTATCAATCTTAGCAACATCTTCAATTTTCATTTTTTTATACTTACCAAATTGAAGAAAAATATCGGTTTTATTTTGTGCTATCTCTTCGCCTACATTAGCCTTTATTTCGGTAATTCCAGTCTCTTTTAAATCAGTCTCCTTAAAACTTTAAGGTGTGCTTGGTTCTTCGTCCAACACGTTTTCTAAAGGTATAACTACTTTCACATTGTCATCATAATGTTGATTTTGTTTGAAATCAACATTTGGCTTATATTGCTCATAGAAAGAAACAATATCAGGCTTAGTCCATTTAATTGAAGGTTTCTTAATTTCGCTGTCAAGGCTCCATTTTTCAATTTCACTCAAGTAGTCTTGTTTGGTGTTCAGGTCTGTCATTGGTATATGTATAGTAAAATTTTTTTATTGTAAATAGTTTTTTACTTCACTTTTAATGTCAGTAAATTTCTCAAACCACGGCTGTTTCATAACCCATTCAAGGTATGGCTTATCAATAACCGCTACATCTTGAATTTTCTTACCTTTATACTTACCAAATGGAAAAGTATCCTTTGGCTTGCCTGCCCGTGCATTTTCAATCATTTGGATTTCGTCAGTAATTATCTTTTTTACATCGGTAAGAGAAAATGTTTCTTTTTTATTCTCAACTGAGAGTTTTTCAAACTTCTCGCATAGTCTGGTGAGGGCTGTCATTGGTCTATATAGACTGGTAAAAAAAAATTATAGAAAAAAATTAATTAATGATATTTCTAAATCCACACTTCCGCTACCGCTCTCGTGTGTTTTACAAACATCGTTTTATACTTTAATGGTTTCGATGTTTGACAATAAACGAGAATGAGCAAAGCGAATGAGAGTGAAATTGTCAAATATCTATCATTAAAATTCGTAAGGTAGTGTAGAGATATGGTTCTCTTTAATCGGCTGTATTACTCTTTTTGTGTAAGTAAATGAGAATATCTTTTTCAAATGTTCGGAGGTAATCGTTTTGTCTTTTTTGTTCCTCGTAATTTTGCTGTGGTTGTGGATTGCTACATTACCATTCTCAGCCACATTCTTTGCTATGTGCTTTTCTCCTTCTGTCTCCAATAATGCTTCTAATTCCTCATATGCTTTTTTTGATAGTTCTTCGTCCTTTATTCCCAGACCATTACTTATCACACTAAACATATTTACCAAGTTCAGTTTCCTGCAAGTGTCGTAGTTCATAGAAAAGCCTTTCAGTTTCATTTTTGTTGTGCCGTCGTTTAGTATGTAGCCGTAGGACTTCGGCCCCGAGCCCACAAACGTAGTTATCTTTCTGCTTACTTTTGTCTTTTTGTCTATTAGTTCGTCTGTCCATTGTCCTAATAAATCACCTGTCGGTATTGTTGTCTGTCCTTGTTTTTCATCAACTGAATATATTATGCTGTCTGTGTCGTGATATAATACCCTGTCTCCCAATCTATCCATCATATCATACAATCTCATTTGTGCGTGTACTGTTGTGAATAAAGCCACACATATGTTTGTGTTGTGAGGGTCTGACACTTTTTCGGGGTGTAGATTGTAGGATAGTTCAAGGCATTCTTTATTTATCATATTGATTGAGATTTCGTTTATGTCTTTGTCATTTAGTATTTTGTATAATTCTGCCTCACTCCTGACGATTGTCGTCTGTGTCTTGTTGCTTTGTTGTCCAAACTTTCCCCACAGAGAATTCAGACATAGTTTTGCGACTGCCCTCCTTCCCTTTTCTATTTTGCTTTTGTCCAACTTAATACCCATCTTTTCCTCATAGTCCTTTATGTAATTGTCTTTTTGTTCCTCCGTTTCCACATTTGACGGGTAGCCACTTGCCTCTTGCTTTACTTGTAGAAAGGTTTTTATGTAGTCTTTGAATAGTGTTGTTGTCTGTTGGTCCCAGTGCCACACCTCATAAACTTTAATGATATTATAACCTTTTTCCATTGCTTTATAAATGAGTGGTGTTGCCCAAGTGCCTGTGAGTGCCCTATCTGTGTCGTTGTGCTCGCATTTGTTTTGTAGGTTTTCCTTTCCACACTTATTACATAAATAATACATCATCTTTCCTCTATCTTGACAGGGTAGGACAGGGTGAATTAGTACCCTAGGCGGTAGCATTTTTACTTTGGCTAATCCAAATGCTGTCTTTTGATTTAACATTTGTAATGCATGTGTGTTTTTGATTACCTTATGATGTCCGAGAGGGTAGGGGTCATAAAACATAACAGACGGATAGAGGGAGCATATGTCTATGTATTTGGCGTATTGTTGTTCATTCATTGCCCTCCAATATAAAGATAGAGCATCTGTCCTTCCCCCAAACATCGCGTGTCGTGGGTTGATTGTCTCTTGCTCCATTAATGTCTCTTCTATGTTCCTTTTGAATTCCTGCCTTACTCTTATTCTGTTCCACTTTCAACCCCATATTGTTATTAAATTATTCACTTCCTCGTGTTGCTTTATTAAAGTTTCCCGTCGTTTTGTTTCCTTGTATAATTGTCCAAATGTCTTATTAACGGATTGCTCTTTATTCATTTGATTGCCGTCATAACACTCAGGACACCCGTGCCAGTAGCACCCATGAAACTCATATGCCGTTTTTGTCTTCGGGTCATATCCGTCTAAGTATGCCTTACCTGCACCTTTTAAATGTATCATTTTTCTTTTCCATTTAATCCGTGCTGTATGGTTGTATTGTCTTTCTTCTCTCTGTATGATAGCCACTCCACGCACATACGGCTCGTTTTTGCTTTGTCTGTTCTGTGTGTTGGTATGACTGCTATGCTATCTGTCGGCATATAGATTGCTTTATATAATGCCATACAGGTAGATGCGATAGTTGTGTATTGGAATGGGTCTATGACAAATTCTAGAAAACTCTCTCTAAATTTCATACACCCCCTTCTCAATATATCCACATCACTATGACAATATGCTTCCATTTCTTTTTTGAAATCAAACACTTTGTCCTTCTATTCTTCATACCATTTCAGAAATTCTTGTCGTTTATGATTTGAAAATGTGTTGTAGCCGTAATAGTCCTTGTCTGGTATTGCCCCTACATAGTTTTGATTTGCCTCAGTATTAAAGAAATGTGGGGAAAATCCTTTCTTTAATTCATCTAAACCAAAAGTTTCAGGGAAATCAGATAGAGGCATAGTAGGAAAGATAGATTATCAATCAATCTAATCTTACCCACAGCCATCATCATAATCTTACCCCCTTGATATATGACAAATGGTGAAATGCATTTTTCTATTAACCACTTAAGCACAAATTTGCAATCATAACCCCTCGCATTATGTGTTATGAATGTGAAGTCCTTGTGTTGATTTCCAAATGCCCAATTACAAAACTCGTCTATGCTTTTGTGTATGATTAGTGTGCTGTCTGTAAAATACTGACTCTCTGAATGGTTAATGATATGTGTGCCTGTCTCTTTTGTTGCCTCAAAATCAAAGAACACATATTTATCAGAGGGCTTATGTATTTCTTTTTGTTTCATATTACACCTATGCTCAAAGGGTTGTAATATTTTACAATTTTTACATTTGTCATAACCGCACTTATGTTCGCCTGTGTAAGTCTTAGAGCAGTTAAGACATTTCTTTTTGTTGTCGCATGTGGTGGCTGTGTGATTGTTGAAGCATTCATCATTCGGAAATTTACGATTACATTTTTCGCATTGTTTCCATTTTGTTATTGTGTTATACCCCTTACATCCATCCGTAAGGCATATATTACATTTCGCCACACAGGAATTATTATGCTCATAACCTTTCATACACTGCTCACAGAAGTTTCGTTTTGATAAGAAGGCCTTCATGCTCACTATGTTGTCGTAATGATTTTTGGTTTTGAGTATATATATGTGTTTGTATGGTTGTTCCTTTTCATCTTTTAATTCAGTTTTATATATTATCTTGTCTGGAAATTCAACAATTGCTATGTTGTATTTTATATGACTGGCAAACACATCTACCTCAGGAAGTCCGCATAAATCTTTTATGACACCAGCCTCCTCGTGTAAAATGTTTGCCAGTTCGTCTTGAATTCTACGTCCATCCTTTATCTGTGAATATTTTTGATGTTTCTCTATCTTTGCTCTAGCAACTACAATAGACCTTGCCAGACATATGTTGTCGTCATTGTTTATTTGTATCACTCCTTTCTTTTTGTAAATATCCTCCTGTGTTATTGCTTTCAATCTAGCCCCTCCCTCAGGCATCCTCACTCCCATAAAATTGAAATCAATCAACTCCATAGTTGCCCCTTCTTTGTCCATCCACACTTCGTCGTTTGATTGCAAGATTTTTGTGAGTCTTTCTAATATATCTTCTAAGTTAAAGTCTTTTACTTTTACTAGAGAATTTGTCTTGTCGTATTAATTTATAACCATTGAAGTCTATGACATTTGGTTCATCCCTTTTCCTCTCTTTTATTTCCCTTTGTTTTTTTCGGGCATTACATACTGCTCAGGGTTTGGTAGTGCCCCTCTTGGTGTTGCTATGTCATAAAACCTCTTGCCGTTTGGTTTTTTTACATAGAGTTGTTTTGCCGTATTTGGTATTGTATGCCCTGTTCTGCGAGTTTGTCAAGGTTCCAAGTTTGTCCCCCGTAGTCTATGCTTCACATGGTTATATTAGGGTTTTGATTTTTCAAAAATAAAAATAAAAATATCTATATAGACATATATATTTTATCTATATACTAATATATATTATATCCTTAACATAAAATTTATATCGTTTTTCATAGTGCGATATTTAGTCCTTCAACGAGCCTCTGGAGTTGTTTCATCCTTGCGAGGTCAACCTTCTCCTTTTCCCTTTTCTCCTTTGTTTTCTTCAATATGACCTCCTTGTTCTTGTTGTAGTAGTCCTTAGCCCTCTGCTGTGCTTTCTCTTTGTTTTTTATATTATAGATTTTCATTCGTTCTGAGTTCCTTTGCCTGATTTCTTCGTCTGTAAATACTTTGGTTCTGCCCATCTTATATTATTTATATATATAATATAATTTTTCATTTTTTTAAATAATATTTATTCTTTTATTTACAAACTTTCAATACAGAGCATATTTTTTTTTTTGGAAGAAGATAAGGGGGCTCAGCACACCGAGAAAGAATAAGAAAGGGGGGATAAGGAGGCCTAGTATTAATAGTTTGCGAAAAAGTGCGATTTTCTAGTTTTGCTCGCTTTTGTTGATTAATAGGAGAAATGGGCTAAACTTATGTATGAATATAAAGATAAGTGTGCTATAGTGGTACCTATAGTAGTTTCTTTCTTATTTCTTATTTCTTATTCCTTCTTGCTTCTTCTCCCGTCTTCTTTCTTTTTCTTCTTCTTCTTCTTCTTCTTCTTCTTCTTCTTCTTCTTCTTCTTCTTCTTCTTCTTCTTCTTCTTCTTCTTCTTCTTCTTCTTCTTCTTCTTCTTCTTCTTCTTCTTCTTCTTCTTCTTGGTTTTTTTTTTTTTTTTTTTTTTTTTTTTTTTTTTGTGTTGTTGTTGTTGTTGCTCTTGTTGTCCGCAATCACTTTTCAAATAGAAACTTACCACTAGTAGGAATGAGTGGGAAGACGAAGTATGAGAAGAAAAGTTACTAAATTCTATTTTCTTTCTTTCTTCTTTCTTCATAATCTATTATTAGAATTATTATTATTAGAATTATTATTATTATTATTATTATTATTATTCCGTGATAGCCCAGTGGTCAAGTTCTACCATCTGGGCCCTGTCGCCAGTTCGATTCCCGTCGGTGCCACCAGTATTTTCATTGAACATACCGGTCTATTTCTGGACCAGTATTTTCATTGAACATACCGGCCCGTCTGGAAGTGTTGGAACTGCCCTTGCGGGGGTGTCATTAGAGCTTATCGTCAATTCTTCGTACTCCCCTCACGGGTGAGACGATGGAGGCGCATGTGCAGAAATGCATCAGCCATTGACAGAGAAGCACTATTATTATTATTATTATTATTATTATTATTATTATTATTATTATTATTATTATTATTATTATTATTATTATTATTATTTTGACACCGTGATAGCCCAGTGGTCAAGTTCTACCATCTGGGCCCTGTCGCCAGTTCGATTCCCGTCGGTGCCACCAGTATTTTCATTGAACATACCGGTCCGTCTGGAAGTGTTGGAACTGCCCGTGCGGGGGTGTCATTAGAGCCTATCGTCAATTCTTCGTACTCCCCTCACGGGTGAGACGATGGAGGCGCATGTGCAGAAATGCATCAGCCATTGACAGAGAAGCACTATTATTATTATTATTATTATTATTATTATTATTATTATTATTATTATTATTATTATTATTATTATTATTATTATTATTATTATTATTATTATTATTGGACACCGTGATAGCCCAGTGGTCAAGTTCTACCATCTGGGCCCTGTCGCCAGTTCGATTCCCGTCGGTGCCACCAGTATTTTAATTGAACATACCGCTCCGTCTGGACCAGTATTTTCATTGAACATACCGGTCCGTCTGGAAGTGTTGGAACTGCCCTTGCGGGGGTGTCATTAGAGCCTATCGTCAATTCTTCGTACTCCCCTCACGGTGAGACGATGGAGGCGCATGTGCAGAAATGCATCAGCCATTGACAGAGAAACACTATTATTATTATTATTATTATTATTATTATTATTATTATTATTATTATTATTATTATTATTATTATTATTATTATTATTATTATTATTATTATTATTATTATTATTATTATTATTATTATTATTATTATTATTATTATTATTATTATTTGGACACCGTGATAGCCCAGTGGTCAAGTTCTAACATCTGGGCCCTGTCGCCAGTTCGATTCCCGTCGGTGCCACCGGTATTTTCATTGAACATACCTGTCTATTTCTCTGGACCAGTATTTTCATTGAACATACCGGCCCGTCTGGAAGTGTTGGAACTGCC